>VDFB02343697.1:49661-70714 GCA_007258455.2 Sequoia sempervirens | reverse complement strand
TTAATTAGAAAACCATTCACAAGAAATAAAATAAATATAATCAAATTAAATATATTTAAAATTATACTTTTGGGGAAGCTTATAATAAGGACTACATACTTACAAAAAATAAATTTTAAATGAATTCATTTGATCCCCCAAAAGGCAAATCAAAAGTTGTTTTTTATTAGCATTTTGATAGGTGTAAAGGAGACTCCATTATAGGTATCGTTTAAAAATAGCGGGGTTCTATCCAAGGGCGTTTCATCTAAGGTAGTTTGATAAAACCCTCTTCAATTGGAATGATTTAAATGAAACTTTTAAAGGCTTAAATCATTATATTTTCTAAAAATATGTGATTTCAACAAAAATCATAATCTCCCTGAAATTGTAAACCAGCTTTGTGGGATCACCCAGGAGTTGTTGTAGTTGTCTCAGTAGACTTCTTAATAGGTTCACCCAAAATTTCTTCAATAGTTGGCTGCAAAAGTGTTTTCCTAGACCTCAATTGCAAGTTTCCACAGTGTATTGTGTTAAGTCTAGTAGCGTTGTCCTATTATGTGGAATACACTGGAGTATTCTTGTGATTGTTCTTTGGGTTCATAATAGGTTACACCAAAAGTTGTGGTTGGTTGAATTGATCGTTTTGTTGAGTATTTTGGGGAGGTGGTAAAATATTTTTCCATTGATTAGGCATCCTTTTGGGACTAGTATAAAACTGATGCTAAGGTTGATTCCATTGAGGAACATGATTCTAAGGATACCACTATTGTTGAGACTGGTTAGGCCACTGAGGATTTCCCCAAGATTGATTTTCCCATTTAGGTGGTCCCTAAGGATAAGTTCCCCAATTAGGTTGGAGGTGGTTCCTGAGGCCAAGGTGCTGACCATTGATTATTATTCCAATTGGTTTGAGGTCTCCAGTTAGGGTTTGAATTTTGGCCATAGGAAAAATTCCCTCCAGTTCTTTGATTTACAAAGTTGATCTCTTCCTCAATGGGAGGTGTTATTTTCTTAGAATTCTTGATGGCGTTCAAAATCTCACATTGATCAGTGTGGTGACTCTTGTCACAAACTTGAAAAATATCAAAATTTCCAACTTTTTCCAAAGGGAATTCCCTTAGAAAATGTTTGTTTTGGCACCTTGGGAAGTAAAAGGACAAAGTCTCGGGATTTCATGTTTTAGCATGTATGCCATCTAATGTGGTATTTAGTTGAACAAGAATATCAATCTTGAGGTTGGATATCTCCTCACATAGTTTCCCTATTTCATTGGAACCTTTAAAGAGAGTATACTTTTAGATACCTCCTCGGGTACAAGAGAAATTTTGACATAATTTAGTAATATCATCGAGCCCCAGTTGGGACACGTCTCCTTTTCCCATTAAATCCAAGCTCCTTCGAGCTTCATCATTGAGCCCCTTAAGGAATAGGGCCTTCAAATAATCAAGACTTATGACTTCTCCACTACATTGTTTAGATAAGAAGATAAACTTTTCTAGGTAATCCTCTAGACTTTTGTCTTCATTTTGCCTTATTTTGGATAGTTCTTTCCTATCGCTGATACTACAATAACTTTGGTATTTTTCCAAAAAGGAAGACTCCATTTCATCCCAAGAGGTTATCAAATGAGAAGCTAATCCCATAAACTAGCGCATGGTTGAGTCTTTTAGAATAGAGGGAAAAAGCTTTAGTTTCTAGTTATCATTCTTGTAGTCAAATGTCTGACACAATACTTTAAACTCAAATAGAAACTAGTCAGGGTCCTCAGAAGACAAACCTTGAAAGGCTGGCAAGGAGGCTAGTGAGATATTTTTCATGGTTGTGTCGTCATTTGCATCAATAGCAATAAGATAAGTGAATGTGTGTGGTTGTGGAGGGTTAGTGTCATTTCTACAGTCACCCATGATGTTGAAGGGAATGTGGTCCTCTTCAAAAATTTAGTCAGTTGGGCGAGACTCTGGAGTTTGCAAAGGAATGTGTTCCTCTACAACTACATGTTCTCTTTCTGGGGTATGTGGGAAGGTCTTAGGTTGACCTTGGTCAGTCAATTCCTTAGTAATTTCTTGATTTGAGTTTCCTTCCTCCCTACTTGTGGTTGGTATGTTGATTGGTGGGTTTATTGTATGAATCTTCTGTGGGGGCCTCATTTCCTGACCATGTAGGAAAAGAAGCTAGCGGACTATTTTTTTCCTAAAAGAGGTATTCAAGGTATCTCTTACTAACACTAGAAAAAGAAAACTTTCCTTGACAATGCCAAAAAGTGATAGGTTGTCGTTAGGTCTTATCTCTTTAGTTGATAAATACATTAATATATCAATTGGGTAGTGTTCAAAGGCTATATGTAATAGAAGGAATCTTGACTATCTCTCCCGATTTTCTAAATATTGGAATAGCTAAAATGAAACTCTAAACTAGAGGCCACTAAACTTAGAAAGTAGGAAATCATTTATCTAGAAAGAAAAAAATTATGAACCTTTAAAGCATAATGATTAAACTAGAAAACATGGAAATTATTAAACTAAGAAGCATGTAAATTTTTGAAGATGAAAAGCTTGTAAATAAACTATGAAACATATATCCAATAAAAGCTAACAATCTTGACAATTAACAAAAAAAAATTAACAATCTGAAACTAACAAATGAAAAGAGTTGCTTCAGAATTTCAGACAATAGAACTTAAAGATTACCGACTCAGCTACAACTTGTAGGATTAATCTTGACAGAACTACACACATGAATACTTATCTATCTAATCTATAGTCCCTTGAGTGGTCATCTCTCGGGTGCTCCTACGCCTAGTTCAGATCACATACATTGGTAACTCCAAAATTACTTCATTCAATTTAACTCCATTCACATTACTTGGTAACTCTGAAGGTAATGGGAAAAAACATTTTATTCATAAGAGTGTAACTTAGAAAACATAGTGATAGCATAATGATACTCTTCTATATTTCATTACTTCTAACAGTTACATATTTATATAAGAACCGCTAACAAAATCCTATATATTAGTTGTAAAGTCTTCAACAAATTTTTAACAAACTAACAGACTTTAAAGCCCATACATAAAACATTAAAGGGCTCGAGACGAGCCATAAATTCTTCAAATTGAAAAATAATAGAAACTACAAAAACTCGGTCCATCATGCATTCTCCTAAACTTTTGGTGCCCATTCTTTCAGCACTTGTCTTGAATGGTGTTGAGGTCTGCGTTGAATCTCTTTGACTGGCATGATAACCGATTGTGGTAATTGACCTGTACAATGCTTAAAAACTAAACCATTAAGTCAGCGCTTGTTAGCTTATTTCAATTAATTTCAAGAAATAAAGATTGTACGCCTTTTCACAAAAAGAAAGAAATTACTTATGCTAAAGAAAATTAATTGGTAGGGTAAAGATGGTTGGAAGATGTGAGGTTAAGTATTTAGTTCATTATATTGATGAGGTTATTTTTACCTGATCACTAGTGAAGCTAGTTGTTCACTAGGTGAGCATCAGGGGGTCCATATCAAATCCATACCTCCATGACTTTAATAAGGACAAAAATAAAATGCACGCTCACAAGGGCTAGTGAAGCTCGTTGTTCACTAGGTGAGCCCCAAGGGACCATATCAAATCCATACCTCCATGACTTTAATAAAGTACAAAAATAAATGCAACAAGAAAGAGGGATGTTCAAAGGGATCTTTCTAGTTCATGTGAGGTCTTAATCTTAGGGGACATCATTCCTAATGTCTCCAAGAGAGGACCAATCAAAGGATAAAAGATTCACACTTAGGGAATGCAGTGTGTTGCATCACCACTAAGAGGAATGTAATATGCTAAGATAGATCAAACTCTTGAGGGACATTACTCCCAATGTCACCACAAAGAGAAAAAAACATTGCATGGAGTAAGAAAATCACATCAAGGAATGTGACATAATACAAATGAAATCATGCCCAAATAATGTCAATGTGCTCCCCCACTTAAAATAAATTTCTAAACACCATGCTGTGAGCAATTACTTTAAAGTAGCCAAAATTTTGAAAAAGGAAAAGAGGGTTACCCCCTAGAAACACATAAGGGATCTATGGATTCATGGTCATTATCTATCTTTATTTCAATGATATTAGAGAGCTAGGAACTACCATCATTCCCCAAATACACATAGAACTGGAAGAATGACACAAAGAGAGGGAAAAAAGAAGAAAAACCTTTTGGGTCAACATGGAAGAGACATAGGGTGTCTCGACGCCTTGCGTCATCCCCAAAAGGAAAACACAAGACAAAAGATGAACGGAAAAGAAAAGATAATGGAAATTCTTTTGGGTCAACATGGAAGAGACATAGGGTGTCTTGACACCTTGCATCATCCCCAAAAGGAAAACACAAGACAATAATGAAAAGATAAATGAAAATAAAAGGTAAAGACCAAGGAAAAGGTGAAAAGCTTATGACATATAGAAGAATGTAGGTACAAATAGAGGAATGCACATAGAGAGGAAACATCAGACAATATGGGGGATCACATTACATACATGCAATCACACAAAAGAAAAAAAAATAATATAAAAGACTAGTAAGGCACAGGCGAGTCAACTTAAAGTAGGTCATCCGACTCCCAATCTCAGTCTGTATAAGTGGAAGGTAGGCAAAAAACTTAAGGGATAACGAAAAATGCATTACTAGGACAAGGATATCTACTTCTTGCCCCCATTATTTGCAAGACAAGAATGAGCTGAGGTAGGTGAAGAAAATGGTTTCCTTGTGTTACCATGTAATAGTGAAAATGTTTTAAGATTCTACAACTATTACATGACAAGAGAAAGAAGGAGATGTTATTTAGTCACTGGATAACAATTATCTTTATCGAAGTGATATTTACTCAATATGATTTTGAGTGCACGAAACTCATCAATACTATGTCCAAGAGTTTTGTGGTATCCACAATGTGGAAAATTTTCATTTTTAGGATATAGTATGAGTCTTTCTTTCATTGGTGGCAATAGTATGAGTCCTTGGTTGAGAAGGATTTGTAATTTTCTTCCACTTTTAGGTGGCGGATGAGGGGGTTGTAACTTTTGTAATTTATAAGGTTTTTGCATTTGCTAGATTTACCAACTTCTCTAGATGGTATTAGGGTAGGAGGTCCTGAGATGATATTATCTTTGTTATCCTTATCATTAGGAGATATGGGTTGCTCTTTAGGAAGGAGGACATTCATATCGGGAGGAGAACCTAAGATCATTGTAACATCACTATGAAGCCTTAGGTATTCTCTAGGAGGACTTATGTTGGGAGGGGGATCTCAATATCCTAATCCCTTTGTGTTTTCATTAGTTGGTATTTTCTCTAGGAGTTGATGAATTTCATGTTTGCTTGTTGTATCACATCTTTTTTTACTCAAGATTGTGAATCCTTTTTCATATGTTTCTTCTAGATTGATTGGAGTGTTTGTTACTTTGTTATCATAAAAATGTTGAGTACTTTCTTGTTTAGAGGAACTAGGTTCACCTATTGTAGGGAACTTAGGTTCAACTTTTGTTTCAGTTTCAGGATGTAAGTAACCAAACATCTCAAGAGGTGGAATTGTATGGGGGTTTGGTTGTTTCATGGAAGGATAAAAGGATGCATTAACTTCAAAGTTGTTGAGAAAATCATTTAGGAACATATTCATGTTGTCATAATCTTCTCAAATGATGTCAACATCATGAGGAGGACATACATTAGGAGTTGAGTGAGCATAAGTAAGTTCAATTTCATTAGGGTAATTTCTGAAAGCACAGCTTGACACATCTACCAAAGATTTAAAGGACATCCAAAGCTTTCCAAAGCACATATCCATGATGCAAGATTGAACAAATACACTTGAAATGAAAGAAATTAAAGTAACAACAATTCTGCAAATTGTAACAAAAGATTGAAAGCAGCAAATAGAAGCATAGAGAAGCAATTTCAAACCCTAAAAACTAGAAATTCAAAGTCAACATGGACTAAGATGCCAATAAGGGTTTCTTGGTCCTACTGATGAAATTATGAGGTTCCAAAAACTAGAACAGGAAGCAAAGAACACAGATAGGGTTCTAAGCCAAAAACCCACTGAGGGACAAAGATGCCAGTAAGGGCGTTTTAGTCCCAATAAAGGTTTTTTCTTAGAAAATAGCAAAATCTAGATTGTTTACAGTGTTCCTAGGTTGCCTTCTCAAGGATTTTATGTTTAGAAATTGATTAGTGTGCAAATGAATGTAAGAAAAAGTGACTAATGACAAGAGATTTAATGCAAAGTTGAATGCAATTTTAATCAATTTTGAATGTAATAACAATGTTCCTAAATGCAATTAGGATGATTAACAATGCACTTTTCAATTTTTCAATGAGATAAGATGATGCAAGAAAGTAAAAATGCAACCTTATATATGCACTTTCACTAATGCAAGATGCAATGCAAGAATGAATGCAACCTAGATCTAGGACCTTAATGAACTCCAAATCAGAAAAATGAATGGATGTTCTAAAATGTTGGGTTCACCAAAATGAACAATAGGGGAAATGGTGGTGCTTTATAACCTAGGTCATATAACACCACACTTCTCCAACTGTCACTCAAATATGCCCTAGGATCCCAAATTGGATTGACTATCAACCCAAAGGTGAGTCAATTCTTAACAAGGAAGACCTAGGAGGGGGTTCTTTAAGCTTCGAGGGGTTCACCACCAAGCAAAATCTTGTAAAAGACAATTTAACATTCAACTCACAAAACCTAGCAATGCAAGCCAAATAATGAGTGCTAATGATGAAATTAAGCAACAACAAGTTAGGATGTGTGTACCTGGGAAGTTTGGAAATGTGATGAGGATTCTAGAAATGTAAATTTTTTGTCAAAATATGCCAAGGAGGACTAAGATGCCCTTACTATTGTCTTAATCTCGTTGTTGTTTTTCAACGGAGATGTAGAATCTTTGGATGTTGGAATAGAATTCAAAAGAATCTTTGTAAAATACCACCTGGAGGACTAAAACGCCCTTGTTTTTTACTTAGTCTCATCTTGAATTTCTGAAATCTTGGAATGTTATCCTGAGGCTCAATGTCTTCACTTCCTTCTTCTTTGATCTTAGGTTCTGAAACTTCCAGATCTGGTCTATAGGTGAGTTTCTGTGAAGATGACAACTTTGCAATGCAACTTTTCAACTTTGCACTCCAAATGATCTTCAAGTCTTCAGCCTAAATTTGCAAACATAAATAGGCAAAAGAGGAAAAACGTGTTGATTATTAGTAAATGTGGGTTTTCCTTGGTCAAACCCCTTATTGGTAATTAAACCTTGGAATGAAATGAAATAATGGAGGGAAATGATGAATGAACAACATGTAACTTGTTACAACTCACCAAACCCTTGTTATGAAATTTGCAAACTTGTGTGAAGTGGCTAGCTTGAATCAAAACCCTACATCACAAATGTTAGCTCAAAAACACACATGATGCAATAATATATTTGACATGATGCTTGAATCTTCACGATGACTCCAAATTCTTGATCAAGTGCTCTTGAATGCTCTTGTGAACTCAATTATGCTATTAGGAATGCTCTCACAAAAGTCTTATTTTCTTGGATGATAAAATGATTGAAAGAACCTTGTATTTATACTTATCTATGCTTAATATCCTGAAATTTCATCACACCAAGATGACATATGAATTCATTTTGGTCCCGAGGCATGAAACCCAAGGCATAGACTCCAGAAAGGGGCCCAATTAAGGTGCATTTCAAATCAGGGTCCCAAGACCTTTGGGGGAAAAAGACTCCCTAGGTGGCATCTTAGTCTCGACCCAAAAATCAGAGACACACAACTAGAATCATTAAATTATCATTTACCCTTTGATGATTGTCGGGATTAGCCATAAAAATATATAATGTATTAGGCTTGTGGATGCAAAATAGGACCAATTAATACATAAATAAGGATAAGCGAAGCAAGGAAGGCCCAAACAAGTGTGAAAATGCAAGGGTATGCATTTTCCTACAATACACCATGATAATAGGTTTTTCCAACACCCAAGATTTAGGTACTTCATACTGAATATTATAATGCACCATTGTAGCCAAGAAACTACAAATGTATTTATCAATAAATAAATCGATGGTTACCTACCATCAACAATCACTTGACTTCACCAAAAATTAAAGGAAATGCTAGTTGAAAAACTTGCAGATCAACTCATGTGATTTAGCTCATCAATTTAGGGCACCAAACCATTTTGGAACCAACGTCGATAGGAGCTTTTAGACATGGTCATTCAAATTGGATGCCCCACACTTTTCTTCACCCTTAGTTCAATAGACACAAAATGGCATAACTTGCGTTCCATGATGCCAACCAGATCACCTACAAATACTTTGATGGCTTCAAGATGGAGGATACAAAATATTTTTTAGAATCCACACCTTACTACACTGTACATGCACCACAGGTTTACTACATTTTGTGAAGAGGTCTTGGAAAAACTTCTTAGGGCAAAAAAATATTGGTACAGGTAAAACCCTTTTTTTCTCATTATCTTACAATATGCTCTTACTTTTATTGTTTCCTAAAAAAATAATTTTTTAGGTATGAACGGAAACACAAAGGCTCTGCACACATCCATGGCTTCCTATGCCTCTAACAAGCACCTGCCATTAGCAAATTAGAATGGAATAATGAGAAATCAGTAGAAAATCACTTGACTACATTGATTGATATGTCTTTGCATGGAACCCATGAAGCATTGAATCGAGAAACCAAATATTTCATCAATCTATTCTTGATGATCCTTGTTTGATGGATACAAAAATGATCATGTCAACCAACCCTTCAACAAAATATACTGAATTGGTCAACCGTGTTGAGTGCCACAAAATGTACTCTATAAACATGCCTTGGAAGAAAAGGGACATTTGTTGTATGTCACTATTAAGCACCCTGGACCATGAAATATAGATCAACTATTTCAAATGATGAGAATGCCAGCCAAAACACACCCTAACAAGCAATGATGAATGTTTGAACCTTCACAACCCATCTATACTAGCCATTTGGAGGGCCAATGTAGACTGCCAACCTATTCTCTCAATCGATGTTGTTCTTAAATATATTGCAAAGTATGCCGCTAAATCTAGAAAAAAATTTGAATGTATATCATGCCATGTTATCTCACATTTCAACAACTTTTGATTCTAAAATGCCTGCCCCTATAGTGTTTAAAAAATGCTTATAGACAACCTTGTTGATCGAGACATTAGTGCCTAGGAGAGTTTCCACCTCCTACTAAAGCTTCCCCTCTCCATATCTAGTAGGACCATTGTCTCTATAAATGTCAATGAACAAAAATTCCAATGTGTATCAGTTTTGGCCACATCAATGATAACATCACCTACCTAAATCGATGCTTACATGGCACAACCATTACATCTAGAGATAATGCCTCTCATTGAAGTGACCTAAAAATAGACCTTTAAAGCATCTCACAAAAATAATCAATGAAAAGAGTGCCCCAAAGAAGCAATTTTTCATGTCTCTTGATGGTTCACAACTGTCCCTACAAAAGAAGAAAAAAGCTTTCATGAATTTTGTTGGACTAAAATAGTACTATACAAGCCATTCTATAACATTGACAATGAATTTGGATCGATGGAAGATCAAATAATAGCATTGAGGGATATGTTCTCTTCTACCTATCGGCCATGGCATGTCCACCGCACACGAACAAAACCAATTGAAGAACTTGATGCAAGCAACTTGTCTAGCCCTGAGTCTACAATGGAAGAGGAAAATCTTAATGAATGGAAAGTACTAGCACGTCTACATCTAAACCTTCATATTTAGCTAGATGCACTAGCCATGCTTGGTCAACGTGACATTGACCTAAACCATGAATGGGGAGATAGCCACTTCAACCCACAACAACGAATTGGAGCTACTAATTTCATAGATTCCAACCACACACATTTCAAGTACACCATGTTTGCAGTGAACACAACCATACCACCCTCTCTGTAGACTAGCAAAAATATTATAATATAGTTTTGTCCCATCTAAGCAATAATCCTTTGCAACCACCACTTAAATTAATTGTTCAAGGAACTATAGGAACTAGAAAGTCACACCTCATAAATAAAATAAGTATTGCACTCACGATTTCAACACCAACTCACAAGTCACCATTACTACTTCTTGCACCTATAGGTTTTTTTGCATTCAACATTCAAGCATCAACAATTCATTGTGCCCTTAAATACCAATCAAAGAAATGACCCCCCTACAAGGACAAACACTTGCAACCTTCCAAGAAAGCATGTACTTCATTCGGTACATTTTGATAGATGAGATGAGCTTCATTGGGCCCAAGTTGATCGAATGAATTGACATGAGGTTACGTGAAGCATTCCCCGGCCACAACCAACAACCATTTGGAGGGAAATTGATCATTCTGTTTGGTGACCTAGGCCAACTACCTCAAGTCAAATATATCCCCATGTATGCTTCTACTTCATATGAAGGAAAACTATGGCACACCTTCATAACAGTGATAACATTGACACAAATATTCTAACAGATTGGTGATGATCCTTCCCAAATTGCTTTTCATTCAAACTTCTCTCAAATCTCTAAAATGCAGAGCCTACAATAGAAGATTGGAAATTTCTAATGTCGTGTTCAAGTTCCTCACTCACCTCTGTAGAAAAATAAACTTTATCATATGCCATACATCTATTTGCAACAAATAAAATGACCTCACTACATAATAAATGTATGTTGTTGTCTTTGGAAACACCTATTGCACTATCCGTTGCAGAGCAACTTAGGGGGTTACCATAGTCAAATCTAGATGAAGAACAACTTCAAGCTAAGATACTCTTATCTATTGGTCAAGAAGTTATGTTGTGCTCAAATTTATGGGTGGAAATAGGGCTCATGAATGGTGCACTTGGTGAAGTCAAAGTAATTATATATGGCGAAGGAGAAAAACCACCTCAACTTCCCTTATTTGTTGTTGTTCATTTCAAAAATTACATTGGATTAGATTGGGATCATAACAACCCAAAAAATGTACCTATAACTATAGTGAGTCATGGACGCCTCCTCCAATTCCACTAAAAATGCATGGGCCTTGACAATTCACAAGTCACAAGGACTTACACTACAAAGGGAAAAAATCAATATTGGCAAAAATGATTGACAAGGGTTGAAATTCATAGCTATTTCAAGAGTTCATGAACTGTCATGCATTCACATACAACCTTCCTTCACATTCCAAAGATATGCATGCATGCAACATATCCCATATATAGCTTGGCGAAAAAGGGAAGAGGAATGTTTGAATGCAATATCACAAAACAACAATTCACAAACCTAAAGGAGGTTACGCTAACAACATGTATGCCCATTTATTTATCTCATATCTACATTATCAACTAAGCTTGATAAGAAACATATCAACATAAAGTTAAAATTATTTTCCCATGTAAATTATATCTCATATTTGCTTTATTATAGGTTCCACTCATGACTCACTTACACTATGTTTCCCATTGTTGAACATCTGCAAATCAACTCTACCAAAGGTGAGAATGAGTTTAATGTAATTTACAACTTCAACATATTGATTTTAACATGTTGTTTTTCAAATAATAAACAAGTCTATTTTTTGATACAGATACAATGGAGTTTGAAGTGATTATATGACAATGCTGAAAAAAAAGTAATTTATATCTATAGTATTTTGTTTAAACAACAAAATATATTTACATCATATATATATCTGAAATGTATGTATACAGGTATTTACATTTTTATATCAAATGAATTGAAGTACACTATCATTTATTTAATCATATTCTCTTCATTAATACCATGAGTTTTTTCCAAAATCAAGCATCTAACTATAATCTAACCTATGACACATTGTTCAATTTTAACCAATTTTCCTACACAATAATTGATTTGTATTTTATGAAGTTATACATATTTTACAAATTTAACCTTCCACACATAAACTAACTTATGGAAAAGCCTTAATTATAACAATGTGATTTTTTTCTACTTATGACACATTTTCAAATTTCTACAAAACAATCTACTCAACTTTAAAATTATCATAAAATTATTTGGTGTACCCATTATAGACAAAATGTGTGATTTCTAGTTTTAATTGTTTAATTAATTGACCTCAATGATTAAATAATTATCTTTAATTATTTAATCTCTAATCTTGTTTATAATTAAATAAATCATTTATTTATTTAATTAACCAATTTCTAAATTCTTCCATAATTAAATTATTTTTATTTATTTAATTAATCATGTGGGTGAAAATAAATAAATTTTATTTATTTTAATTCCACTTACCTTTCATTATCTTCTACTTTTCTCTCACAAGTTGACTTTTCTCCAACTTAAATAAATATTCTCCATAATTAAATGAATATATTTATTCATTTAATTAATCATGTGGGTACAAATAAATAAATTTTATTCATTTATTAAACTTATTTTCTTTCTTCAATCTTTCCATCTTTTTCTCTGCTTTCAATTTTTCTTCATTTTTGGAATCTACATATTTTCTAATTCTTCAACTTTCCTTCATTTTACAAAAATCTTCAGTTAACAAAGCATGAAATTAGAAACTTCATGTGCACCATTATTCACCATTTTAATTAGATAATTCATTATTATCTCTTCTTCAATTAAAATGGCAACTTTCCCATTACTTCTCATAATCTCATCCATTGATCATATTCTTTCCACCTCTTAATCATCACCATTGATTTTATCTTAATTTCTATAAAAGAGAATTATCTACATCATTTGAATGAAACCACATTCTTTGAGATTTTTTCAATCATTCATTCTTGAGCTTATTGCGACTTGAGAAAACTATATTACAGAGAGCACACATAGCAAAAATTGAGAAGAGAAACAAAGGGGAGTCAATCTTGGCATTTCAATAGAAGGTATATTGCTTTTTTTTTCAGATTTGAATTGTCATCTTGCACTTTGTTGTAGATTAGGAATATTTTGGCTTGAATTAGATAGTTTGTGGTTGCTATCCATGATTTCATGTCCCTAATGTTGGTTTTTCCTAGTTGACAAAGTGTAATCGTGTATGCAAACACAATTGAGAAATATAATTATAAGGTGTAAAGTTGTGTTATGTATTGTTGTGAACAAATAGTCCTCAGTCAAATTTCTTATAGAACTATTGCAAATTACTATGGATGTAAATATGTCTGAGTTTTGTAGGTAATATGGTTACTAATGTAGTTCCTTATCAAGCTTCCATCCAAGTATTTTTGTTACACTTGAATCTGGATCATATAAGTGTTAGTAACATATACAATGTCAATATTAAGCTATTTAAATTATGGAATTGGATTTTGTGTTAAAAAATTGTACCTATGACATTTTTTGTTTACGGGAAACTTCTCCACATGATTTATGTAGAAAATCATTTCATCATTGTGATATTATTTCCAAAGGAAACACATGCCTCTCTATTTTAAAAATGTAGTAAAAAAAATATACTTAAGGGCATATGTATTAAATGTATACATACTCTACATATGGGGTAGCATGCATTGCAGGAATATTACCTTTTGTTGTAAAAAGAAATAGATGCTAAAATAATCAAATGAAAAATATAACATTGAACCCCAAGTACAAACAAGCCATTTGTGGCTTAATCCTTAATAAATCCTTTCCAATGCTCTTTCTCAATGGCCTACAACACTTTTAAGGCCAAATATATGGAATGCCATATATTTACTAAAAGAGAGTGAAAGATAAAATATTGTAATACATGTAGTGAAGCTTCTACCTTATGACCTATCATAGAGGTAGTAGCCTCCTATGTGGGTGATGACCAAACACAAAAATATTAGTATGATCATTACAATAGTAGTTGGCCAAAATACTTGCACAGTGCCAAATAAAAAAGAAAAAAATAGACACTTGCATATACTAAACACACATAGAAACATGAGTTGCACAGCTGTGAAGTTCTTGCCAAAAAGTGCAAGAATAGTCCTATTTTTTATTTCTTGTCTACTATATTTTAGCAACATTGTTGATATTATAACAACTTAATAGTAATCTTGAAAGTTTTCAGATGGTGATATGTAATATTATAAACAAATTGTTGGAATAATGCATTAGACAATGTATTAGTAAACCTAATCAAGGATACTTATAAGCATGATATAATGATTTTACTCCAAATGAGAATAATGGCATGGGTACATTAGGTCACATCATCACTTGTAGCATGCTCATCTAGGACTACATAAAAAAAAAAGTCATGCTTCTCTACATATGTTGTCAAGTCCACGTAAAGGAAAACATTTGTTTCAGCCATAATACAATGTTGTGGTCTCTAAGCTCAATGCTACTATAATTTCTTTTAGAATCTAGAGCAAACTAAGTTGCTCAAATTCACTATGTTATCCAATAGATATATTTTTTGAAACATTTGGTGATGCCATGTGTTCTAATTGTTATCTCCTAGAAATGCACCCTCTGTGAAGTTATGAAACTAAGCTTTCTAGAGAAACATGGGATCATTTCAAGGTTGTGGGTCACCTAGAGTTGAAATGAACCTCCGGATAAGGCCGGATCCTAACTGGTTACCACTCTAAAACTATTAACTTGTGAGGAAAATGGGAAGAAAGATATTTCAAAATGAAAATCTACTCCTAAGGGTGATGCACCAGAACATTAGCTTGACTTGCAAAAAAGATTAAACATATGAGTTTAAACAAAAGAAAAGCTTAGCATACACAACCTAGTCTTATGTGTCTCTTGCATAAATATTTTATAAGATGGTTTTAATGCCTATATCTAGAAGGAAATAAATTTTCACAACTAGAATCACATGCACTCTTACACAACTTATAACCTGCAACATACACAATCTTCTGCAAAAGATGTTATTAGTGAGACAAAACCACAAGGAAAAATGATAATGTCACAAGTGGCTTGATCAATCAAACAAGTGCACACAAAGAACTGAAGAACTGAGATGGTAAATCACTTAACTTCATTAATTTTCCAAGTTAACCTATGTCATACAAGTCAAAATGAGTCACAAAAGCTACAAGTCTCAGAAAGGATTGCCAGAATCACTAACTCCCAAAAATTGCATAAGAAGAACTGATTCAAAAAATGAGTAGTCAAAAGAATAAGTACCAAAACTCCACAAAAAAAGGAGCTTACAACCTCCTTAGGTTGGATGCAACAAAAATCCCATAAATCTAGCCACTAGATACACTCAAAATGAGCTCAAAAAGGTTGAAATAGTCAAGCTTGACTATTTCAAACATGATGAAAACTCAAAAATCCCTCCAAAAGCAATAAAACCCTCTTGAATTCTTGGCATGTGTTGAAAATAAATCCTCATCCTCCCTAGATGCTCTCCACATGTTTTCAAACTGAAAATAACCTCCCTCCATTATTGGAAAGTCACTATCACAAGCATATCTCTCTATTTTATCCACATAACTCAGTCAAATAACCTTATGCTCCTATTTGTATTCAAGTCAAAACATATCTCCTTTTTCTTTTTAATGTGATACATTGGAAAAACTTCTACTGAATTATTCTTGAGCACATGTTTATATCTCTTTGCATTTAAAGACAATGCTTTAAATTTAAGTAATTTATAAGATATTACTTAAATTTAAGCACCTACAATAGAAATAAAATGCAAAATAAACCCAACATGACCTAAAATTTCCTAAGTCAAAAATTCATTAGAAATGCATGAGCCCACACATTAGTTTTCATTTGATTTATTTAAAAAACACAAGACAAAAAACTAAAGTGAAGTCTCCATCGGCATGTTTAGTGTTTCTACTCTAGACAAAACTTATGCAAACAAAATAGAACTTCATTTCATTTGTCTTTGTAAGATTCTTGGAGAAGCTATGCGCCGCCACTACCATGAGGTTTCATGGAGTTCTATTTGCCATTTTCACAGCTCTCAGAGACATTTTCTAGAATATTTCTTGCAAAAATCATGGTAAGTTTGACCTTGCATAAATTTGAAGCATCCTTTGGCCTTTCGAGCCATGGCCTCTACAAATTTCTTACTCATTTTGTGTTTCTTTTTCGTTTCTATGATTCTCCTCATTGATCTAGCCACGCCATCAAAGAAATTTTCTGGAACTTCCATGGCAATTTTTTTGCAAACTTATGCATGTATTCTCTAGGTTGACAAAATAATATTTCTGTAAATATCTTTATAGTTGTTTTTGTAGCTTTTGCTGAGAAAAAAGAGCTCTATTTTGAGCTGAAATTCTAAAAAACTTTGATGCTTTTCTTTATACAATCATTTCTCTGTCTCCATGAAAGATTCATTTCCTAGCATAATCATATAAGATATAATCATTTTGAATCAAAACATATTCTATTTTCTTACTCCAAAAATAAGAATGTTGCTCTCATTGTCTTGTTGATTATCATTGGCATTTATCTGTTTACTGACAGAGAAAACATCTAAATCCACATCCATTTATACCATAATAGTGTTATGAAGGAGATTTAATCTTGTTTAGTATACTATATATTACTTGCATCTTTTGAAGACTTCCTGTCATTTTGTGAATACAAATGTTTACTTAACAGTTGCACCATTCTAATGGCCATTCTGAGTTTTCATTGTTCAGAAAATCTGCACCTTTAATCACTTGCAATGATGACTATTTTCTCTGTGAGCTTTTAATGGCTTTGTCCTTAACATATGGCTTGCAATATGTAAGCCTTGCTTCTTAACTGTAATGCAATTGTGCTCACACAAATGAAAGATCATTATGTTTGTTTCTTGGCAAAAGATGTCATGATTATCATTGTACTTGCTGCATAATTTTGTGTGCTCAACCTTGCATTCTATCATTCCCTGTTCCTATTTCAATACATTGTAGCATTAATTTGATTATTTTTATCCTTTCTAGTTGTGCCTTTCATGTGACTTGTGAGTTGTTCTTTATGTGAACCTTTGATAGAATAAACATAGTTTGCACTGCTTTCATATGCCAAAGGATTGAGACTTTTGAATGAACATGTCATCCTATGATCTCTCCATTATTTACTGTACATATTTTATGATGATTGCTTTCAGCAAGAATGATGTTCAAACATATCAGCAATAAACAATGTGAAACTTGATGAAATTGAGGCATTTTATGTATGCATGTTCACTATTATTTCATGATCCTATCGATATGATGACCTTTGAGATTGCATTTCCCTCTTAAATAAGCTCAAATGAGCTCATTATCTAATAATTCAACATGTCGGGCTCAACCCTTGTGGGAGCCTCATTTTAACCCACATGCTGAAACAAGATGAAACAAAATAGCAACATTATTTTTCCTATATCTGCACATAAAACAAATAAGTTAGAAAAATAATGTCATGTTTTAGGTGTGTCTGATGACCTTATTGGTTCTTTGGGACATCTGAGGTATTCCTGCTTGTTTAAGGCATATTACAATCAATTTATACATGCATAGGGTGAATGTGTATACAATGTTTGTAATCAGTCATTGCTTAGAGTATACTCTAACACCATTGCTATTGTCTTATGTAGGACTAGGAGCGGAAAGGAGCTAGAAGGGACAGATGAAGCTTGGGATAGTAGCAGGATGATACAACACCAGTCAAGACCAGTCATTCATAGACAATGGTTGGTTACTTCCTTCTATGCACATTCACTTTTTTCTTTACTTATTCATGTATGAATTTTTTCATAATGTGCATTGAATAAGTTAAGTTAAACTCATGGTTTGTGTGAGTCAATGAACATTTATAAATTCAATAAAGATTACTCTTTTATGAAAAAATCGAAATCTTTCTCTATTACATGCATGTGTATGAATGTAATGATTCGTAGTTGAATCTTTTTCCAGATTTTTCCATTTATACATTTGAATGTAATGAAGAAGGTTAATAAAATGTACCTTATTTTCTTAGTTTAAAATGAACTCTACCTTTTTGAACCTATGAGTGAAAAATGGGTAATATTTATGGCAACATCTGTTGTATGTTTTCCTGCTAAACATGAAAAACCAATGGCCAAGACTCTTCCATTGGGCATGGAGTCATTAGGAAAACCCAGAAACAGACCTAGAAAAGTCTTGTAGATTGTTGTAACTCATTAGAATAGATCAGATTACTTGGAAATTTATTGAAAACTAGAAATGCATAAGGAAAACTACTAAAATATGATGGAACAACACTTAGGAAAGTGAAACAACAACTATACTAAAGTGTAGTAGCACTTATTGAAAGCATAAAATCTAACCTAATGTGTACAATGATAAATCATACCTCAAAAAAGTGTTTGAGGTGAATCCCATTAACTAGGATTGGCAATATTTCTCCATCCATGTTTGATAACTAAAAAGTGTTGTGCTCCTTACACTCCATGATAATAAATGGGCCTGCCCAAAAATGATCAAATTTTGTATGCTTGTCTGGTCCACTTTTTAGCACATCCCATTTGAGAACAATATCACCTTCTTTGAAAAATTTGGTTGTAGCTTTCTTATCAAATTTTTCCTTTGCTTGGAGTTGATGATACTCTAAATTTTTCATTACTTTGTCTCTTGTTTCTTTAAGCTACATGAGCTCTACATATCTTACTGGCATTGGGTCCTATTCTTCAAAGATTTTCAACTGGTAAACAATGTCTAGAGCTAGAAGCTCTATAGATAGAGGTAATTTGGCCTCTTTTCCATAAACGAGTACGTATGGTGAATTACCAACTAATCTCTTAGGGGTTATTCTATCTGCCAAAAGTGCAGATTTCAATGTGGTATGCCAAACTCTTTGATTCTCCTCCATGGTTCTGTTAATAATTATGATCAGATGTTTATTTAAACTTTCAGCTAAATCATTACCCTATGGGTAATAATTGGAGGAGGTATTCAAATGAATTTTGTGTTTAACAGCCCAATTTGTAACTCTTAACCCAACAAATGCAAGAGAATTATTAGAAATAATGGAGTTAGGAACTCCAAATCTGGTGACTATATCCTCATAAAAGCTCAAAACTGAAGATTCATTAGCTTCTTTCAAAGATATTGCTTCTATCCACCGTGTAAAATAGTCTATGGCTATAAGCACCCATTTGTGACTAGCACTAGAAGGTGGATTAATTGGCCTGATAAATCCAATGCCCCATCTCATGAAGGGTTTCTCTACCTGAATTGGATGTTAAGGAATAGCAAGAAGCTTCTCCTTTCCTGCAAAAAGAGTGCACTTAACACACTTTCTTACCCAAGCATGGGTATCCTTAAATAAGTTTGGCCAATAATAGCCAGCTCTCATGATTTTCCAAGTAGTTGTCTTAGGGGCAAAGTGACCTCCTGAAATTCCATCATGAAATTCATGAAGTACCTTTTTTGTTTGATCAGTGTCAATACACCTTAATAAAATATCATTAAGGTATTTTCTAAAAAGAATATTGTCAATTAGGACATATGGAATTGATTGCAATCTGAAGTATCTTCACTTTTCTTTGTCTAGACCTGGTGGACACTCACCAGTTTGAAGAAAATGGGACATTTCTTGGACCCAACTTGCTACTAATGCAGGAGCGACACCTTGAGCATTCTGAGGCTCATCTTTATTAGCTAACACAACATCATTTTCTAATTCCTTTTCAAAGCTTGACACTGTAGCAAGTTACTCACAAAGACCTTTTCCTCTAACAAGTTTGGTAATCTTGATACCTACGTCATATTCCATAACTCTCATGATCCTCCTAGCCCTCTTTTCATTTAGATCTTTGCTCAGTAAAAAATCCTTAACGCTTGGGTGTGCAACCATAACATGAATCTTATTGTTATAGATTAAAGGCTTGAATTTCTTCAAGCTTCTTATAACATCAAGGGTATGTTTCTCTACAAATGTATATTTTTGTTCATAGTCAGCCAGACCTTGACTGAAAAGGCAATTGGTTGTTCTAAATTATCATTGTTCTTTTGAACTAGCATAGCAGAAATAGAACTAATGCTACCAAAATCATATAGAATAAATTCTTTAGAGAAATCTGGATTTACCAGTGTTGGGGTTGATGCTAAAGCCTCTTTAATTGCTTCAAAGTTGTTTTTGGCTTCTTTAGTCCAATTGAAAACTGCATTTTTCTTAAGCATGGTAGTCAAAGGCTGTAATAAGTTTGCAACATCAGGTATGAATCTCCTCAAAAAGTTTATTCTTCCTAAGAATCTTTGCAATCCTTTATTGTGATTGGGTAATGGCAGTTCAAGAATAGTTTTGACTCTTTCAGGGTCAATGGTAATTCCTTCTTTTGACACTATATGACCCAATAGTTTACCTTCATGTACAACAAATATACTCTTTTTTCAGGTTGAGAGATATCCCATATTCTCTGCATTTTTCAAAAACTTGCTTGAGATGTGACAAGTGTTCATCTACATTTTTGGAATATACAGTTACATCATCTAGATAAACAAGTAGAAATTTATGAATTAAACTTTGAAACGCCATATCCATGGCCCGCTGAAAGGTGGCACCAGTATTAGATAAGCCAAAAGGAATTCTCTTGTAGGCCATAGTGCCCCATTTTGTTGTAAACATTGTTTTATATTGATCTTCTTCTTTGACTAAAATCTAGTTATAACCAGAATACCCATCCAGAAGGGAAAATCTCTCTGAACCAATGACAACTTGGAGAATCTGTTCTATTGAGGGTAAGGGTAATGGTCTTTTAAAGACGCTCTATTAAGGTCTCTAAAATCTATGCATAATCTTATCTCCCCATTCTTTTTTCTAACCAAAACAAGGCTAGAAACCCAGGATGTGTGTTTAATCAGAAATACAATACTCACCTCAACTAACTTGGTTAGCTCTTTGATCATTAAAGGTTCGAGCTTGGGGTTCAAGGTCTTTGTTTTTGTCTAACAGGCTTGGCACCAAGTTCTAACTCAATTATATGTTGAGCAATATGAGGATCAAATCCATTTAAATCAAAATATTTCCAAGCAAAAACATCATGATACTCTTGGCATAAAGCAATTAAAGCTTTTCTATCT
>VDFB02343697.1:0-47122 GCA_007258455.2 Sequoia sempervirens | reverse complement strand
GTCATAACAACTATATCAGTGTTAAGAGCCTTCAAATAATACAAAAATGTGTATTCTGGAGGTGATCTCACTGTTGCAGGGATTCTATCCCAGGTCCTCTGAAATCTGAAGTTGAAATCATTCATTTGCTCTTGAGGAGCTCTCTTTATTGTTGTTAACTACTCTAATAATGACAAGTTATCAATTTTTTCCTGAAATTATTTGTGTAACTTATCACCCAATTTGTCCCATGTTGTGATTGTACCTACTCTGAGGTTTTTGAACCTTTGTAATGCTCTTCCTTTGAATGATGTTGCAAGTAGCCTTACAACTACGTCCTCTTGTATAATATGATGAACACCACATAAGGAAGCAACATCCCTTATGTGCTCGATTGGAGTTGTTTGGTCTTCACCAGTAAAGATTGGAAAGCTTTTCAAAGCTGCAACTGGTATGTCATTATGTTGTGCCAAATTTAATGGACTACCTCCATTAAATAGCACAAAGGGCTGATTTCTGGAGCCATTAGAGGTGACTGAGATGGATTCAAATATGTAAAAAAAATAGCTGATGAACTTGTTGCAGCAGCAGAACTTGAAGAAGAAAAAGTTGCAAAACCTATAGAGACAGCAAATAAAATCTTCTTTTGACTGTTAGAAGGTGACCTTACTGTTCTGTAGCTTGGTGAGGTAAAACAATTCTCACTTTGATTTTTGGATGGCCTTCCTCTCCTCCTTGGTGGTGAAAATATTGATACTGGTCTAACACCAAGTGGTGTAGACTGGACTCTCCTGGAAGGGGGTACTCTTTTTGTTGTTCTACCTTGTCTTCTAGGTGGTGACAGCTGCAAAAATTTGAATTCTCTCAAACTTATTGTTTGAACTCTTCTCATAAGTTGTAACAACACTAGTTATGAAGTTCTTTCACTTTATGGAGTCGCCAAGTATGCAAAAATAACTTCTGTAAAGTCTGAAACTTGTTGGTAGCATACCAAACCAACAAAAAAAGTGGAGAATGTGTCCAACTGGGTGTGCCAAAATTGTTATCTCCTAGAAATGCACCCTCTATAAATTTATGAAACTAAGCTTTCTAGAGAAACATGGGATCATTTCAAGGTTGTGGGTCACCTAGAGTTGAAATGAACCTCTGGATAAGGTCATCTCCTAATTGGTTACCACTCTAAAACTAATGTCTTGTGAGGAAAAGGGGAAGAAAGTTATTTTAAAATGAAAATCTACTCCTAAGGGTGATGCACCAGAACATTAGCTTGACTTGCAAAAAATATTAAACACATGAGTTTAAATAAAAGCAAAGTTTAACATACACAAC
Organism: Sequoia sempervirens; assembly: GCA_007258455.2. Classification (NCBI taxonomy): domain Eukaryota; kingdom Viridiplantae; phylum Streptophyta; class Pinopsida; order Cupressales; family Cupressaceae; genus Sequoia; species Sequoia sempervirens. Next base: position 45,814 of record VDFB02343697.1, on the reverse strand, counting down.
CCAGTCTTATGTGTCTCTTGCATAAATATTTTATAAGATGGTTTTAATGTCTATATCTAGAATGAAAGAAATTTTCACAACTAGAATCACATGCACTCTTACACAACTTATAACCTGCAACATACACAATCTTCTGCAAAAGATGCTATTAGTGAGACAAAACCACAAGGAAAATAGATAATCTCACAAGTGGCTTGATCAATCAAACAAGTGCACACAAAGAACTGAAGAACTGAGATGGTAAATCACTTAACTTCATTAATTTTCCAAGGTAACCTTTGTCATACAAGCCAAAATGAGTCTCATAAAGGATTGCTAGAATCACTAACTCCCAAAAATTGCATAAGAAGAACTGATTCACAAAATGAGTAGTCAAAAGACTAAGTACCAAAACTCCACAAAACAAGGAGCTTAAAACCTCCTTAGGTTGGATGCAACAAAAATCCCATAAATCTAGCCACTAGATACACTCCAAATGAGCTTAAAAAGGTTGAAATAGTCAAGCTTGACTATTTCAAACATGATGACAACTCAAAAAGCCCTCCAAAAGCAATAAAACCCTCTTGAATTCTTGGCATGTGTTGAAAATCAATCCTCATCCTCCCTAGATGCTCTCCACATGTTTGCAAACTGAAAATAACCTCCATCCATTCTTGGAAAGTCATTATCACAAGCATATCTCTCTATTTTCTCCACATAACTCAGTCAAATAACCTTATGCTCCTATTTGTATTCAAGTCAAAACATATCTCCTTTTTCTTTTTAATGTGATACGTTGGAAAAACTTCTACTAACTTATTGTTGAGCACATGTTTATATCTCTTTGCATTTAAAGATAATGCTTTAAATTTAAGCAATTTATAAGATATTACTTAAATTTAAGCACTTACAATAGAAATAAAATGCAAAATAAACCCAACATGACCTAAAATTTCCTAAGTCAAAAAATTGATTAGAAATGTATGAGCCCACACATTAGTTGTCATTTGATTTATTTAAAAAACACAAGACAAAAAACTAAATTGAAGTCTCCATCGACATCTTTAGGGTTTCTACTCTAGACAAAACTTATGCAAACAAAATAGAACTTCATTTCATTTGTCTTTGTAAGATTCTGGGAGAAGCTATGTGCCGCCACTACCATGAGGGTTTCATGGAGTTCTATCCACCATTTTCACAGCTCTCAAAGACATTTTCTGGAAGATTTCTTGTAAAAAGCATGGTAAGTTTGACCTTGCATAAATTTGAAGCATCCTTTGGCCTTTCGAGTTGTGGCCTCTACAGATTTCTTACTCATTTTGTGTTTCTTTTTTGTTTTTGTGATTCTCCTCATTGATCTGGCCACGCCATCAAAGAAATTTCTTGGAACTTCCATGGAAATTTTTTTGCAAACTTCTGCATGTATTCTCTAGGTCGACAAAATAATATTTGGGTAAATATCTTTGTAGTTGTTTTTGTAGCTTTTGCTGAGATAAAAGAGCTCAATTTTGAGCTGAAATTCTAAAAAACTCTGATGTTTTTCTTTATAAAATCATTTCTCAGTCTCCATGAAAGATTCAATACATTTTTCAAGAAACAAACACAGGGCTTGTTGAAGAAAATTTTTCATTAACACACAGGTCGTGGCTGTCAGTTTATGATTAATTGTTATTTTTGCTTATAGCAACAACATCTATAGCTTTTCCTTAACTTCTTTGCTATCCTTTATGACATTTCTTCATAAAAATTCTTGAAACCCTTGCTCCTCTTCTGGGTATTCTTCTCTGTTGGAAATGACAAAGTTCATACACATCCATGCTTGACAAGACATGGACTTTCATTTTGTGCATCTGGGTATGTTCAATAGAGTTATTGAGGGTTTGGATACAAAACCCCAGATCTACATAAGTCATCTTCTGAGTTTTCTCATGAATTTCATGTGCATTTTTTCCTTTTTTGTAGCCTCTTACTGCAAAATACAAAGGTTTCCTCCAAGCTTTGCTCCACTGAGGGTTTGGACACAAAACTGTAGCTCTTACAATAACACCTACTTTCCTTTATGATTTTAAGTAAAACCTAGGATGGGTCTCTGCATTTTACTTTCTGTAGATTTCATTATGTTGTGTTGTAGCCTTACACTTTGCTGCAAGTGTCTTTGAATCTCAAGATATTCATGTAACCTTCTCAGTACCTCCCTTTTAAACAATTGTGTATTGTTTGGTACCATTTGTTAGAGTCCATAACACTGTATCATTTATCCCTTCTAAAAAACAAATCAATGGTATGATCAGTAGATGTTATTCTTTATTTCATACTCTAATCTATACACATAGCTTGTACAAGTAGGTACCATGAGAAGAACCAAAAACCATAGAGCTCAATAAAAATAAATGAATTTTTGGGCCCTTTTATCTATGATTAGAATGCTACAGGGGTAAGATGTAACAACTCAGCTTTGTGGTTCACTCTTATAATTTGATATGCCTCTGTTGCTTGCTTTTCAAGCTACTAATGAAACATTTTGTTTTCATTTGTCTATGAAAGAAGGTCATTTGAATAACTGAAGAATGTATCTTCCTTTTGTATTTAGTATAACATTCATGATTATTCCTTCAAAGACTCCTTTGATGATACATTCATGACACTAAAATTGTAAGAAGCTTTGCACTTGATACTAAATGTGATTTCATTAAGACATACGAGGCTGCTCTCTGTAGCTTATGATAGCTCCTACTTTCATCATAGATTATGCATTCATTTCCTAGCATAATCATATAAGATATACGCATTTTGAATCAAAACATATTCTGTTTTCTTACTCCAAAAATAAAAATTCTGCTCTCATTGTCTTGTTGATTATCATTGGAATTTATCTATTTATTGACAGAGAAAACATTTGAATCCTCATCCATTTATACCATAATAGTGTTATGAAGGAGATTTAATATTGTTCAGTGTACTATAGATTACTTGCATCTTTTGGAGACTTCCTGTCATTTTTGGAATACAAATGTTTACTTAATAGCTGCACCAGATTTCTCTAAAATTTCATCCCTTTGTCGGATCCCCGGGTTTTGGTTTGGCCTGTCTTGTCGATTACATTAAAGCTCATTTGTACGATTTCTGTGGCTGGTATTAAATCAATTTTGGGGAGTTTTGTGCAATTAAGTCTTTATCATTTTCTCTCTATTGCTCTAAAATGCTTGATCTTGAGTGATGGGACTTATTTGGTGATTGAATTCATGGATTTTTGGATTTGGTGGTGATTTTCCTGGGCGTCATCTGTTGTTTGCTGGGGCGCTAAAGATTATTATTTCTTATTGTTGTAATCAAGTTTCACTTCATCAATGGTATGTCTTCATTTCTTTTCTTTTTCTTGTTGAATTTGAATGATTTTTTTGGTGTCTTGAGTGTGCTCGGAGTCTGAATTTTTGTATGTTTCGGCATTGAACATTTGAAGCTAGAGTTGTTCGATTATGTTAGATTGATGATCTCCAAGTTAGTTTTCAAGCTTGTTTTTCAATTTCATTATGAGGTAGCTCGCTTGTGTATGTCATAAGGAACCTTTCGAAAACCTAGCAAACAAGTAAGTTAAGCCCAAGCTTGTCCTATGCATACATGGTAGAAATTTAGGGTTTCCTGCTTAGGGCATCACCATTTCCTCTCAATTTACTTTAGGATGAGCCTCAAATTTAAAGATGATCTGTAGGAGGTTGAAATCAAGCTAGTTTCAGGCCCAAGTTCCTCAAATTTGTGATCATTCGATCAATTTGAGTGAAGTCACGTGAAAACGTCAATATCAAAAAATTCGGGTTTTCCTTCAACTTCGGGATTTTCCTTCACTGGCAGAATTCCCTAATTTTCCATTTTCTCTTCATTTTCCCAAATGTGCAATAATCCATAGTTTTTCCTACTTCACAGATTTTCATTCCCTCTGGATTTCACCTAAATTTCATGTGTTCCTTCATTTTCCCAGAATTTGTGGATTATTGTTGTTTTTTCAGAAATTCGTCCTAGACAGATTCTCTCAAACTTTGTTGAAAATGAAGAATTGAGAGATAACATGATTTATTAGCTAGTGATTATGCATTCTATGATCAATTTGAGTTGTTTAAAGAAGTATCATGTTTTTTCTTAGTTAAAGATAGATTGATTAAATGATTATTGGATGATTTTGTGTTTATTTCGCTAAAATCCGCCTAGTTGGGAATTTCCTGAAATTCCTCTCTGGATTGGATTTTGCAGGATGACTAAAAACTCGAACATTGATATGATTAATTCTTATGAGGTTTTTGAGCACTTTGTTTATCATGGGACTTATATTGAGAAATAATATTCCATTTTTGATTAATTAACTTGGGTTTCATGTGATCTTTATTATGGTTTCTTTGTTGATATAGGCTAAATCAAGTAAGGCTATGACAACTGGAACCAAAGGTAGAGTGATGGATCTAAGTGAGGAGGGGCCTTCTCTCTTTGAGGTAGAAAGAATTAAGATGAATATCAAGAGAAGAATTCCTAAGAGCAAGCTCACTTATGTTTGGTCAGAGGTAACTGATACAAATGTTGGATTGTGGGATTGTGAAGAGTTCAAGACAAGGATGGCAGCACAGAACCTTCCTTTGCTGGCCAGAAGAACATTGGAATCAGGGTTGGCACATGTAGCTGGATTCCCCTCTACAATGCAGTGTTATGAATTGGTGTTGGAGTGTGCTAGACACTATGACAAAGGATACACAAAGGATAGTTGGTCCCCCAGGGAGAATTGTGGAAAATCTAAGTCTTGTGTCTATCGCCAGACCTTTGACATGCCAGACAGATCTCATCTGTTGGCTTTTGATATATATATGGCAAATAAATTCTATGAGGAAGATACCATCAAGTCCCAACAGGTCATCAATTCTTGGTTGGAGAAGCCTAAGTCCCACTTTTCCAAGCAACCCAAGCAGCTATTCAGAGCTAAATTCAAGAAGGAATACTATGATGTTATCACCCTTCTCAGTAGGGTGGTAGGGTTGAAGAGTGTAGGAGTATTTGAGAATTGGATGTTCCATGTCATTGTGAGGATGGAGCAGAATATTAACTACCATTAGGTGGGCGTTATAAGTTTTATGATTCATCAATAGATGTGTAATGTCCTACAAATCAAGACCTTCACAATGACCTCCTACTTGGCTTATGCGCTTGCAAGGTTCCATCGATCCAAGGGACTAAGTACAACAGGTGTGTTTCGACAAGATGCGATCTATGAGGTTTATCCACAGTTACACCTAGGTAAATCGAGCTATATGAGGGTGAATGATGCATTCACCATGTATATCAGCAAGTTGCTCCAAGGTGCAGAGCATGTAAGGATATTTGACAATGCTAAGGAGTTGATCGAAAGGTATGGAGCTTGGTTCATACAATTTCCCACCATTTCAAATATAAGGATAGATGGTTATCAGAGGACTCCATATAGACTTCCTAGGTATCCCACTGATCATATTATACTCCTAGAGGTCACAAGGAAAATATGTGATTTTGATGCAATTGTGAAGAAGGATAAGCATAAGACTGGATTCGGTGGAGATTTTCCTCTGAGGATAGGCACTGGTGAGGCATGCCCTTCTATTAATTCAGCATGTGCTTATGAAGAATAAATGACCACTCTTGGGTTATCATTTCATTCCAAGAGATCTAGGTTTGACAGGACTAGCGAAGCACAGAAGAAGGCCAACAGAGAATATAGTCAAATGGATGATATAGAGGACTATTGGGCCAATTGCAGTGATGAATTTGAGATAAGAAGGAAGAATTTTTCCAGGCTACCTATTAACTTAGTCCGATTGTATAATGTGAAGGCTATTCCAAATCAAGTTGAAGATGATGGAGATATGATTCAGGGCCATGACTATGAAGTAGTGAATGATAAATCAGTTGGAGAAATAGACTGGCTGGATGAAGAGAAAATAGAGCTAGAGCAACTTATGACTCCAGTGATCAAATATAGAAAGTTGTGGCTCAAGCATAAAATGTGGGAACTGGAAAGTGAAGGTGTGCAGTGCACCTATGATCTAATGGGAGACTTGGACTCTCATTCCACTTCTGAGGAATCAACTGAGCAGGATCCTAAGGGTAAGGAGAAGGCGAGCTCTCCTTTTAAGATCAAGATTAAAGATACTCAACCAAAGGAAGTACAAGAGGCAGAAAAACAAAGGAATCATATTGCAAAGAAGAGGAAACATATTTCAAGGACCAAGAAGTCCACAAAGGATAAAGCTGAGAAGGAGGATAAAGAGGTTAGTGTCCCTATTCCCAAGAGAAGAAGAATGGTGAGATTGTCACAGAAGGAAAAGGAAAGTTCCAAGGCAGGGGAAGAAGTTGGCCCACCTATGATAAATGTAGAGAGCTCAGGAGAAATTACACAGGTATACACAAGGAAGTCAAGAACTCCTTCTCCTAAGGAAAGTGTGTCGAGGAAGGATGCTCCTCCAGTTACTTCTGCTACAGAACAACATGATGACATTCCTCCTTCCCATGAACTAGGTGAATCCAAAGAGGCAGAGAATCGCAAAGAACTAGAAGAAGACGAATTTCAAGTAGGTGAGCTCTATAGTGTTGAGGCATAAATAGAGAGGGTGTTGCAGTCCCCTCTGGTGACTTATGATGATTCACTTGTTAAGAGTGAAGAAGATAGACCGCCTCAGGGGGATGAAATGCTAGTTAAGACTCCATCACCGGTGCATGAAGAAGAACAACATAATAAAGAAAAAGAAGAAATAGTTGAGGAGATTCCTGAGAAATAGGATTTGAATGAAGATATGCCCAGGAATCAAAAGGATGAAGTTGGACAGAGTAAAGTACAATTAGAATCTATTTTTTTAGGCTAGTTGGACAAAGAATTAAAGATTAAGCAAATTGTTGTAGATGACACCCCTCCCAATTGGGATGAAATATTGGCGAATATAGGAAAGGGTAAAGGAAAGAAGAAAGCCAAGGTCATCTCCAAGATTGAGAGAGATGAAGCAAAGAATAGGGTGGTTCACATTGCTACTCCTACTCCTGATAAGAACAAGGATGATGTGACTGGAAGTGACTACAATGTGCAGACCATCAACCTAGGGCCTACTTCTATGGAACAAGAGATTGAAGAATATGAGGGCTCTAGTGCTGTGATCTTGGGTAGATTGAGGAAGGAAGTGCAAACGAAGTAGGAATTGAAGAAGGAGAATGAAAAATTAAAGTACTTGTAGGACTTGATGAAGCCCTTGCAATCTATTAGCTCCTCATCATCTGCTGTGAGCTTTCTACCACAAGACACAATATCAGAGTTGGAAAGAATGAAGACTACTACTCATGCCACAACGAACTAGTTATAGGGGGTGAAAACTAAGGGAGATAATGCTATCAAGGACATCCTTTCAACTGGTGGAGATGCTATGAGATCAATTGAAATATGTATTGGCTCAAGATAAGGAAGATGTAGATCTCTTGTTACAGAAAACCTAGACCATCATGGAATATACAGAAGATAAGTTGGTGAGTGATGGAATTCTTCCTTCCTCCAGAGCTGCAGAACCTTGGGAATGGTTTGAAGCTCTGCAAATAATGCAAAAGGCTTTAAAGAAGATGTATAAGTAGAGGAGGAAAATTGAAGACACCCTCACCGAGATCTACAATAAATGCATTTCTATCTTTGAGGTGATGACAGGGAGAAAGAAGTTTGCACCGAAGCATTTGAGCTTGGAACAGTTGAGAAAATGGTGGCCAAATGTATATTCACTTGTCAATGAGGGCCTAGTCACTGAACATCAGTTGGATGATGCGGCCACCTATATTGCAGTTATTGATAAATATCAAACCAATAAGGTAGAGTGGGATAAATTGGTGGAGCAGTCAAGAGAAGATATTAAATCCATTGAGAAGAGAATTAAGGTTTTACTTCTGCCACCTATAGTCGACTTGGACAGGGTACTTTTGATGGTGCATGATAGGGTGGAGCGAAATAAGGACAAAGGGGAAGGCAGTTAATGCAATGCATCATCAAAATTTGTGCTTCCCCATTATTTCTCCCCTTCCTTCACATGCATTGGACTGAGCTTTGTTGAAGACACTAGGCCAACCTGGATGGAATACATGGATTTAATTTGCACTTTGTTTATTTTGAATTCTCCTTGATTGACTTGTTTTGTGGCCATTTATATTGTAAACCCTAATTAGGCCGACATATCTTGGGGGGTTTCTATAAATTTGGCGTTCTGCCTCATTTGTAAGGGCTAGATAGTTTTGATATTGGAGTGAATTAAGTAGTATAGCAAGAGCTAGAGTTAGGAGTTAGTCTTATTTTTCAAGCAAGCATGTGTTGTAATAGAATACTGGAATTGTTGCTACTTTGGGTAATTTAATGCAAATGAAGACATTGTGATTTTGTCCCTTTCTTGTGTTGAATTTTATATGGCATGGTTCTTGTGTTTCCATCTTTGGAATTGCTTAGGTTTATTTGATAGATGTGCTAGGTTTAATGTTAGAAGATTTGATAGTGTTTATGATTTGGTACTTGAAGTGTTGAAACAATCTCTCGTCCATACTTTTTGCAGCCAACTAATTGTTAGTTGCTTTGCAAAGTTAGCCTAGACTTTAAATTCATTGTGCTTAGTTCAATTGTGAAGGTTTATTCATTTCAATTGCAATAGGATTGTTTTGAATGAATGTTCATGATCTGAAAATCTTTAATTCCTTAGAAGATTGCACTATTTCTATAAGATTGCAGATTCATCTGAGTCAAGCAAAAATTAGTTTTTGCGAGATTAGTCCATTTCAAGTGTTTCATCATTTGCATTGTTAATCTTAGGATTAATGTTAAATTTAGGAATCTCTTTGAAACCTTATCCATTTTTCTATTTCTTTGTTATCTAGGTTAGATTTAGGATTAAAAGTATCATCATATTGCTAAATCTGATAAGGTTTGAGAATTAGTATTTGCTTGTAGTAAGGTCCCTTTGTGATTACCAGCATTTTCACATTTATCACTGAGTTGTTTATGCATTGTGAAGACCTGACATTAGAGACCTTGGGGTTATCTCTTGAGGCTTGTTGATAGAGATTTACCTTTCAAGAGAGATAGGATATTATATTCTATCTGAGTTGTTGTTGTGCAGAGAACACCATCAACAGATTGGCTCTAGAAGGAGAGCCTAAATAAGCAAGCTGGATCGATTTTTGTCTACCATCTCTTGTGAAAGATTTAGAAGAACCTGATCTACTCTAGGGGAAGAGGAATATCAATAATTTCCAACTCCTACTAGGTCAAGAAGGACCAGAAGAGGGGGAGAATCATCATCCACCCAGCCACTTCCATCATCTCCATCATCCTCATCTTCATCAAGTTCATCTTCATCTGATTTTGAGGACATTCCCATTCAACAACCTCAGCCAGCCATAAATCAGCCATTACCACCCCCACCTCCACCAATGGCTTTCCTAGTTAATAACCCATCCCCATTGACCTTCAATAATTACAATGTTATACCCAAGAACCCAAAACACTTTTGTTCAAAGTTCCATGTTAATGAACCCTATAGAACTGTTGAGGAACACATTAGTATCTTTCAAACTAGCATTAAGGATAGAGGAATCAATCATGAGAATGTAGCTTGTAGGATCTTTCCTTATTCCTTTGGGGAAGATGCTTTCCACTGGTATAATCATTTGTTTGCTAGGTCTATTTAGAATTGGGCTGAATTGGAGACTGCATTTCTCCAGAAGTTTAGGATTGCCATTAACCCCAATGAACTTTATCTTCAGTTCACTAATTTTAAGAGAGATTTCTATGAGCCTATAGGGTCCTTTAACAATAGGTTTCATCATGTCTATACCCGATTGCAAGCTCCTTATGTTGTTGATGAGCCCACTGCTTTAGAAGTCTATTATGAGGGACTTGATAGTCTGACAGCCACCTTCATGAAATGGAGAAGCAACCCTCCTACTACCTTATTTGATGCATATGCAGAGGCTATGAAGGTTAGTACTGCTTTAAGACAAAACCTATCTAGGCCTTTACTATCATTAGGATCCGCTGCCCACCTTGGGTAAGTCCTAGCTCTCAACCAAGCTCTCGCTAATCACACTCCTATCATGAATCTAATACCTCAGTTGCCTCTGGTCCCTCACCCAGGACCTCCTATGAGTCAAGTTCCACCCACTATCAGCTACCCTCAGAAAAATGTAAATCAACCTCTTCATCCACAGCCTCAGGCTAGTTTTCCCTCATATCTGTAGAATTTTGAAGTATTGAACCAATCGTTGAATGCAAGTACTGCAATAGGATATCCCCAAAAAAAATTGAACCAACCTCCATATAGAAATCCTAACAAGGAGCGACTCGATGAATTGACTGAACAAGTGAAAAAGTTGAATATGGAGGTAACTTATTTGAGGAACCAGAACAGTCAACTCCAGGCTGCTCAAAGGAGTATGTAGTCCAATCATAATAGAGAAAATTGGGAAACTCAACAAGGACAACATTTTGATAGGGGACAACACCCTGAAAGAAGATATAATAATGACAGAGGACAAAATTATGATAAAGGACAATCTTCAAGCAAAAACTTTGATAGGGATCAAGCTAGTGGAAAAGGGTTCGACAGGAGACAGCCACCAGATAGAACAAAACTTGGAATACAAGGCCTAACAATGGAGGTATCCCCACCCCATTGGATCAGCCAGTCAATCAAGAAAAGCCTTCAAGTGGTGTATATTTAGTTGACGTTGCTTTATCAGGATGGTGTAGGCTCCATAAAACAAGTCAACATTTTGAGCTAGACTGCCCAAAGTTCCAAGCAACAGCTTCAATTTTTTAGTATGAGGTGGAAAATAACATAAGTAGTCAGGAAATGGTGCCATCTACTCCCTATGATTCATCAGTGTTGGTACTAAATCATGCTCCTTTTCCACAGAGCAAGGAAAATGTGTCTAAAGAAGAATCAGACCAGTTGAAGGAAGAGACGGATCAGTTGTGCAATGGAGATGAGATTACATAGTTGTTTGATGAAAATCTAGTGAATGACAATGGCCCCATGGATGATGAAGAAGCTTGTGTTGAAGAGGTATAGAAATTCTAGCAGCTTGTTAAAAAAATGATCTGAGGGACCTGCCACATAGACGTCCACAAGCTGGAGGCCCCTTCACCACTTCCATTCCTCCAAACAACTTCACCACGCCTCCAGATCCCAATGCCAACAATAATCCAAATTTTCCTCATGTGTCTAGGTAGTACTTATCTAAAGATCAAGGACCAATAGAGGCATCAAAAGGGTGTACTACTGACACAAGTAAGGACAAAGTAGTGGAATACCCAAATCTGGTTCTTGTTGATCTAAGTGCAGAATAGCTGACCACATATGTTGTGGAAGAACTCAAGAAGCTAAAGGTAAGCCTCTCTGCATATGAATTATTGAGAGTTCCAACTATTAGAAATGTAGTTCTAGGAGCTTACAATGCTAGCTCAGTATCACAAGATAAATTAGCTAGTGAGAGTGTCAATAAAGCATCCAGTTCCCAAGTAGTGAAAGGCCAAAATCAGGTTCATAATCAGATTCATATAGTACCACCTAGAGATAAAGGGAAAGAGAAAAATGGAACTCAAGTTGCTCAGGTAGATACTCCTTTGACTCTGTTTCAAGGGAAAATAGACACCCCTCCATTTCTGATCTCTGTTCGCATATTTGGTAAGAACCTGCACAATTGCTTGTTGGATTCAGGTGCTTCTACCACTGTAATTCCTTTTTGTGTCTATAGAGCCTTAGGTATTACTCCTGCTGACTCCCAAAAGAAAGTTACTCAACTGGATCGAACTGAGGTTAATGTTGTAGGGGAGTTGAGCATGATTCATATGTAGGTTACCTTTGACCCTAGAATTCAACAAGTTATTAATATACAGGTGGCAGATATACTTGATGCTTACAATCCGATTTTGGGAAGAGACATTACTAGGGCTTTGAATGGATATGTATCAACCTATCACTCTCATATGTGGCTTCCTTGGAAGGGAGTACCAAATCAGATCAAGATTGAAAGAGAACCCAAGATGAAATATATGATCATAGAATATCATAATATCTCCAATGAAATATTGATATCTAAGGTAAGTATGGGTAATTATGTCCTTGCAACCCCTTTTGAAGAATCTGATGCAGAAGAAATCCTTATGTTAGATGCTGCACCTATTGATCTCACAACAAAATCTAGTGGTATTGAAGCCTTGGTGGAACCAATAAGTGATGATGTTCCTAAAGATAATCAACTTGGCTTGTTGGATAGTTTCTAGGAATTCATCCAAAAGTGTATTGAAGATCAGGTTCAGTTGGGTAGAGGAATGAATTTTGGAGAATTGCTCTTGCCAAATTGGTGTAGAGTTCATAATGCTTCCCACTCTGAATTAGATTGTTGTTTGTGCCAGCCTGCAGTGGAACAAATACAAAAATGTATCAACCCTACTCCAGCAGTCAAAATCAATATCCAAAATATTCAAGAGGATACTAAAGGGAAGAAAATATTTTTTTCTGAAGAACCCTCTAGCAGCAACAATGCAAGAGATACAACAAGGAAGTTTGCAGTTGCTAGTTGTTGGACTTTAAGATTTGCTAGATCCAAATCAAAGCAAGGAGTTGGGGTAGGATTTGAACTAATCATTCCAAGAGGTAAAAATTTATTTGCTACTCATAGACTTCAGTTTCATTGTACTAATAATGTAGCAGAGTATGAGGCTTTGATTCATGGGTTGCTCATGGCACTAAAGAAAAAAGTTAAGATTTTGCAAGTCTTTGGGGACTCTAAGTTAGTGGTCAAACAAGTTAGGAGGCAGTACTCATGTCATGACCAAAGGGTGACCAATTATAGACATAGAGTATGAGACCTGATTAAACGATTTGATGCCTTCAACATTTAGTTGATACCACACAATAAGAACTAAACAACAGATTCCCTTGCTCAGGTAGCTAGTACCTTGCAGCCTTTTCTCTTTCTGGATTGAAGAAGTTTACACTGGAATTAACTCCAGTACCTTCAGTACCTGACAATGTTACAAATTTCTAGGTATTTGAGGATGATAAGCGTATCCTGGATTTTATCACAAGCTCAAATTTCTTTGCTTCTCATATTATTGACAAAACTAAAGCCCAAGAAGTAGAGATGGATTTGGAAGGGGTGATTAATTTGAAGACTAATAGTATTCCTAGAGGAATGGTCCAGCTAGAAAGGGTTTTTGATCTTGACAAAGTCGGAGATCAAGAAAAAGATGCTAAGAAGGATTCCATTAGTGGACAATGTGAAACATACATGTGGGGACTCAAGATGTTGTCAATAATGTCTTCATTGGCAAAGTATGTACTCCAAAAGAGAGGAAAGGAATCATTGATGCATTACATACATATCAGGATGTGATAGCTTGGAGTTTTGAGGACTTGAAGACTTATGACACATTGATTATAATGCACACTATCCCTTTGAATCTAGGAGTAAGACCCTTCAAGTAGAGGCAAAGGCCAATCAATGCTTTACTGGAACTAGTAATTCAAAAGGAAGTGCAAAAGTTGTCTGCCAGAATCATATTCCCAGTTAGACATTCAACCTAGGTTGCAAATTTGGTTCCTGTGAGAAAGAAGAATGGGGAAATCAGACTGTCTGTGGATTTTAGGAACCTTAACAGAGCATCAGAAAAGGATAATTATCTAGTACCTTCACTAGATGAAGTTCTTCAGATTGTTAATGGGTCTCAAATGATGTCTTTCTTGGATGGCTACTCTGGATATAATCAAGTTATGGTACAGTACAAGAATAGGCATAAAATTGCTTTCACCACCAAGTGGGGAACTTTTTCCTACAGGAGGATTCCTTTTGGTTTGATCAATGTTGGAGCTACATTCCAAAGAGCCATGGACATTTCTTTTAAAGAAATAATTGGTAAATGCATAATTATTTATATGGATGATCTGGCAGTCTTTTCCAAGAAGCGAGGTGATCACATAGCAGATTTGTGCAAGGTGTTTCAAAAGTGTAGAGAGTTTGGCATATCTCTCAATCCAAAGAAATGCATCTTCGGAGTTACTGAGGGAAAATTGATGGGGCATGTCATCTCTGAGAAAGGAATTGCTATTGACCCTGAACGAGTGGAATCCATACTTAAGATCCAGCCACCTACTAGCAAGAAAGAGATGAAGTCATTCTTTGGAAAAATTAATTTTGTAAGGAAGTTCATCACTGGATTTGCAGAAATAGTCAAGCCACTGAATGTCATGTTGAAGCAAGAAGCTAAGGTTGAATAGAGTATAGAGGAAAAAAAATCATTTGGAGAAATTAAAAGAGCTATTGCTGAGGCCCCGGTTTTCGTGAGTCTTGATTATGTTAAGCCATTTTACATATATGCATTTGCTTCTGATCACTCCTGTGCTAGTATGTTGACCCAAAAGTCTGATCAAGGAAATGAACATCCCATAGCATTTATGATTGCACCACTGAAAGATGCAGAACTAAGGTACCCAAGTGTGGAGAAGCAAGCTTATGCCCTAGTTAGAGCTATGAAGAAATTTAGACACTATATTCTCATGAACAAGGTCTTTTCCATAGTCCCTAACCCTGCAATCAAGCTATTATTGATGCAGAATGATCTGGGAGAGTGCAAAGCTAAGTGGGTAACTATGTTGCAGGAATATGATAATGAGATTCAACCTATGAAGTCGGTAAGAGGGCAAGGACTTATAAGGACAATGGAAGAAATGGGCCTTGATCTTGCAACCTAGCATTACAATATTGAAGATGTTTCTCCAGGGGACTGGTATGATGATATCATTCACTATCTCCTGACTCAATAGTGCACTAACCATCTTAATATAGTACATAGAAGGGCATTGCACTTGAAGAGTGACAGTTTCATGTTGAAGGGAGCTGTCTTATACAAAAAGAACCATGAGGGTGTATATCTGAGATGTTTGGGACAACAGGAGGCTGAAAGGATTATGATAGAATTTCATGATAGGTATGGTACTATCCATGGATCTGCATTGTCCACTGCAAACCAGATTCTAAGAGTTGGTTATTATTGGCCCACATTGTTCAAGGACACACACAACCATGTCAGAACTTGCCATGTGTGTCAAACTGCAACAACCAAAGAGAAGTATGCAGCACTCCCACTTCAACCAGTCTTTGAGGTAAAACCTTTCATACAATGGGGAATGGACCTCATAGGTCCAATCAATGCACCTTCCTCTATAGGTCACAGGTATATTCTTATTGTTATTGATTATTTCATGAGATGGACTGAGGCTCTTGCATGCAAACAATGTACTTCTGAAGTGGTAATCAATTTCATCGAATCGGGTATTATTAATCGCTTTGGATGTCCTATGTCTTTGGTTTGTGATAATGGTCCTGCATTTGCATCATTGAAATTCTCTAATTGGGCCTTTGATCATGGAATTATAATTAAATTTGCATCCAATTATTACCCTTGGGGAAATGGTTTGGCTGAGTCCTCCAATAAGAATATCTTGACTGTTATTTGCAAGTTGTTAGAAAGAAATCCTAAGGACTGGCATACCCAACTTTGGTTTTCCCTTTGGGTAGATTGTACAAGGCACAAGACTTGCATAGGAATATCCCCTTACCATTTGGTTTATGGGTTAGAACCTGTGTTTCCTATTCAGTTAAAAATCCCCACCCTACAGTTCATTAATGAATATTATGATGAAGGGGATAAACGAGAAGCCAAGCTTGTTGAGTTGTTACACCTTGAGGAGAAAAGAGATGCTCTTGAAAACTTTTCCAAACATCAGGGGGTAGTCAAAAGATGGTTTGATAGGAGAGCCAAGTTAAAAGCCTTTAGAATCTTTGACTTGGTTCTTTACTGGGATAAGGCCCATGACCGTAAGGGGGAGCATGGTAAATTGGACAAACTTTGGCTTGGCCCTTATCATATTTCAGAGATCTTGGGAGATAATGCTTTTCTCTTGAAAACACTCACTGAGGAGGATATCCCACTGCCTATCAATGGGTAGTACTTGAAGCATTACTTCCAATCCTGAGTTCTTTACAACTCTTTCCTTGTACATAGTTAGAATAGGTTTCCTTTTTGTTTTCTTTTCTTTGCTTTGGTTAGAGTAGGTTTCCTTTTCTACTTTGTTTTTTTGGTTAGTGTAGGTTTGCTTTCAGTTTGGTTTGTTTTTTCTCCACTCTTTCTTTTGGGGTTTTCGTGCTTTCTTCTGGGTGTGTTGCACCTACATGGCAATCATATTATTATCTAGGATTGTTTTGAATATTTCTTTTACAAACTTCAATCTTTTTTCAAGAGTCAGTTGGTGAAATTCCTCTATTTGGTGTCATATGTATTAAGTGTTTTGAGTGGATAAGTCAAGGGATTAAGTTAAATATGGAATGTATTTGGGTCTTACATTTTACACAGATCTTTTAAATTTCAAGGTTGCAAGGTGTTCTTATGAAGTATGCTTAGGTGAAAAATCTTATATTCTGCTTTAGCGCCACTATGGTTCTCAACCCTGAGTGTGAACTTCATTGTTCACAGGTTGATATAAAAGTTAAAAAGAAAGAAATATCAAAAAGAAAAGAAATATATTGAAAATCAAAAGAATGAATTCAACTTATCAAGAGTATCCAAGTATCTCTACTGGGGCTATGGACGCTTGACTGGAAGTAGAGCTATGCTTGGGGGGGATCACAGCGATAACCTTGTCGGGGCTATGGACGTCTGACTGGCAGCGAGGCTCTATCCAGGTTGCTTTTGGAGTTAGAATCCTTATGTAGCCTAGTCATACCAAATTTGATCCTCATTGTAACCAAGGAAAATAGGAATGAACACATATGCACACACTTTGACCGTAGTACAAGAATGGTTTGCTTATCTCTAAGTTTTGAAACTCTACCAAATTGATGACCTAATGCAGGGACTAAAACCAGAGATTCTGGGTTCTTGATTCTAGTTTTTCACTGAAATGCTTTGGAGCATTTCCCTAGCAGAGTCGCCATTTGTTGTACACTTTTTCACACATACACCCCGCTGAAAGCGGGGACCCTCTTTTGCTTTCGCTTTTGGTGTGTTGGCTCTTGGTTTTTTGAGGTTTTGTTGCCTTGGCGCATGCTTGAATGATTATCTTATTCGTGCAAATGCCCCCCTTATAGGAAGCACTTTGAAAATCTAATGTTCTGAGCTCATTTTCGAGTTTTTGGCTCTTTTTGGGAAAATTCCCTCTGGACGGAATTCCCTAATGCTCTGAAAACCCAGTGGTGATTGCTTTACATTGTGATCTAGAGATTTTGGTCCTTCGCGGAATTCCGCATGGACCGGATTTCTCTGAAATTTTGTCCCTTTGTCGGATTCCTGGGTTTTGGTTTGGCCTATCTTGTTGACTGCATTAATGCTCATTTGTACAATTTTTGCGGCTGGTATTAAATCGATTTTGGGGAGTTTTGTGCCATTAAGTATTTATCATTTGCTCTCTATTTCTCTGAAGTGCTTTATCTTGAGTGTTGGGCCTTATTTGGTGATTGAATTCACAGATTTTTGGATTTGGTGGTGATTTTCCTAGGCATCATCATTTGTTTGCTAGGGCGCTAAAGATTATTATTTGCCATTGTTGTAATTGAGTTTCACTTCATCAATGGTATGTCTTCATTGATTTTCTTTTGCTTGTTGAATGTGAATGATTTTTTTGGTGTCCTGCATGTGCTTGGAGTCTGAATTTCTGTATGTTTGGGAATTGAACATTTGAAGCTAGGGTTGTTCGATTATGTTAGATTGATGATCCCCAAGTGGTTTTCAAGCTTTTTTTTTGATTTCATTATGAGGTAGCTCGCTTGTGTATGCCATAAGGCACCTTTCGAAAACCTAGCAAACAAGTAAGTTAAGCCCAAGCTTGTCCTATGCATTCATGGTGGAAATTTAGGGTTTCCTGCTTAGGGCATCACCATTTCCCCTCGATTTACTTTAGGATGAGCCTCAAATTTAAGTATGATCTATAGGAGGTTAAAATTGAGCTAGTTTCAGGCCCAAGTTCCTTAAATTTGTGATCGTTCGATCAATTTGAGTGAAGTCGTGTGAAAACATCAATATCCAGAAATTCAGGTTTTCCTTCAACTTCGGGATTTTCCTTCGTTGGTGGAATTCCCCAATTTTCTATTTTCTCTTCCTTTTCCCGAATGTGCAATAATCTGAAGTTTTTCCTACTTCGCGGATTTTCGTTCCCTTCATATTTCACTGAAATTTCCTGTGTTCCTTCATTTTCTCAAAATTCGTGGATTATTGTTGTTTTCGCGGAAATCCGTCTTGGTCGGAATTCTCTGAAACTTTGTTGAAAATGAAGAACTGAGAGATAGCATGATTTATTAGCTGGTGATTATGCATTGTATGATCAATTTGAGTTTTTTAAAGATGTATTATGATGTTTCTTAGTTAAAGACAAATTGATTAAATGATTATTGGATGCTTTTGTGTTTATTTCGATAAAATCCACCTACTTAGGAATTTCCCGAAATTCCTCTCTAGCTTGGATTCTGTGGGATGACTAAAATCCTGAACTTTGATATGATTAATTCTTATGAGGTTTTTGAGCATTTTGTTTATCATGGGACTTATATTGAGAATGAATATGCCATTTTTGATTAATTAACTTGGGTTTCATGTGATCTTTATTACGGTTTCTTTGTTGATACAGGCTGAATCAAGTAAGGCAATGGCAAGTGGAACCAAAGGTAGAGTGATGGATCCAAGTGTGGAGGGGTCTTCTATCTCTGAGGCAGAAAGAATTAAGATGGATATCAAGAGCAGAATTATTGAGAGCAAGCTCACTTCCGGCCGGTCAGAGGTAACTTATACAAATGTTGGATTGTGGGATTATGAAGAGTTCAAGACAAGGATGGAAGCATAGAACCTTCCTTTGCTAGCTAGAAGAACATTGGAATTAGGGTTGGCACATGTAGCTAAATTCCCTTCTACAGTGCAGTGTTATGAATTGGTGCTCGAGTGTGCTAGACACTATGACACCGGTACATAAAGGATAGTTGGTCCCCAAGGGAGAATTGTGCCAAATCTAAGTCCTATGTCTATAGTCCAGACCTTTGACATGCTAGACAAATCTCATGTGGTGGATTTTGATATAGATATGGAAAAGAAGTTCTATGAGGAAGATACCATCAAGTCCTAGTAGGTCATCAATTCTTGGTTGGAGAAGCCTAAGTCCCACTTTTCCAAGCTACCCAAGCAACTATTTAGAGCTAAATTCAAGAAGGAATACTATAATGTTATCACCCTTCTCAGTAGGGTGGTGGGGGTGAAGAGTGCAGGAGCATTTGAGAATTGGATGTTCCATGTCATTGTTAGGATGGAGCAGAATGTTAACTACCATTGGGCAGGTGTTATAATGGTGTAGGATGTAACCAAAGGTTGCTTGCACAATCTCCAAGAAGACTTCTCTCTACCTTCCACCAAGAACCTAACAACTTCAGGGCTCTGTTTAGACTTAGATCATTAACTAAGTCTTGCTTCAACTCTTCTCAAAGAGTTTTCTACCTTGTGCTTTACCTTTGGAAGATCAACACCTCCTTTGAAACTGATTACTCTTCCTTGGACTTAGAAGAATCTAAGTGCCAACTTCATCATCATGCTTGAATTGTTTGCAGGGGAGTTGGAAACACTGATTTCATGTATTTCACATCCAATTGAAACCATCTTGAAGGTTTTTCAATCTCTACTCCTATCGATCTCAGGATTTTGCCTTTGAAGAGGGCTAATCCTTGTAGCCCTTACCAGTCCCTTTTTGGCTTTTCCTGCCCAAACTTTCCAAATGACTTAGCAAAAAAAATGTCACTTTCAGACACCCTTTTTGGAGCTTTAAATTTTTCATCAAGTTTCAAACCTCTGTCTCTACCGTACGGTGGATTCCTACAAACAAGGACTATTAGGGCTAATAGGCCTAATACTTAGGGTTTCACTGCTTTTTGATTCACACCCACCTCTAATAGATTGGTTGATGCTTCAATCTTTATGGTATGTGAGGATCTTATCTAACCCTACCTAAAGCCATATGGATTCTATATAGTGGTCTCTTCCCCTGCCCAAGTTCCTCACTTTTCCTCTCTCAAACTCCTAACCGGGCAGTCCTAGCTCGCCTAGGGTTTGATTTTTAAAATGCTTGCTTTTCTCACCATGATTCCTATCACTAAATATTTACAATTGACTGGCTCCCCTTCCATATTCAACCAATCTTAGGAAGATCCCGTGGTCAATGTTTATGGGGGAGCCATTCAAAATCTGACTGCACAAAACAGAAATAAAAACCCTCTACAACCTAATTTGTAAATTCAAAACAACAATCCTACTCTAATCAACTAGATTACAGGATAAATGGCACTCAAGACTATTCTAAGAACTCAAAAACAATGCTAAATCAGTATTTACAGTGCCCTTAATAACTCTGTTTCTCAGAATACATGGGTAACACAGAAATCTACCAAACTTTCTTCTATTTCACACAACAAAAACTTGTTTACAATGCATATTAACTGTTTCTACAAGCCACACCTCTACTTTGAAGCCTTTACCATGTTTCAAGGCAAGTTGATCGACTCCACATCCCTGATTTCAAGGGAATCTAATCCAACCAAGCTGCATGCAACCTAACAAAATGTTACCATGCAATTTTACAACTTTACAACTTCCATGATTGTGTCATGATCCTCAATCTTAGGACCTCTAACACCTTGATCTCGAGCCAACAACTCCCTTAACTATCCATTGGCATCTTCTAACAACAACCGTGTGTTTAGAACACATTAAAGGCTCATTACTCACATTAAACTTCTAAACTCATTAAAGAAAAAGATGCTTAATGAAAACTAAGCTATGATGATCTTAGTCCTAGTGACTAATTCATTCATTCCACACACAAACAAGACCTTCTAAGGTCCAAACTTAGCACTCTAATACCCTGATTTGGCTAAGATTAGGTACAAGCCAAAATTGATGTCAAACCAAAATGGAGGTCAGCCTAGGTGCTCCTGCACCATCCTCCCCAAAACAGAAAATTTCAATCCACCCTTGGATTGAGCAAGTTAGGATCAATGCCCAACTTCTTGAACTCTTCCTCCTTGATCCACACTACATTAGCATCAGGTTGACCATGCCTCTTAATCAGATGTTCTTTGTACTCCTTGGTTTTATTCCTCTTGTAAATCCTGGTATCCAATATCTTGTCAGCTTGCTTGACTGTAACAAAGGGCAGTTTGAGTTCTTCCACATCTTGTATGACTTCATGAAGGGTCTGATCCATGCTTGGTGGTGGTCCTCTGTAGTGAACTAGATCTGCAATGTTAAAAATAGGGGACAGTCCACTGTGATTTGGTAATTGCACCTTGAAAGCATTACTTTCATACTTCTCCAAGATAGGACAGGGACCTATCCTCTTCATTTGCAACTTATGAGGAACTCCTTTCTGCAGTCTAGACTTGTTCAAATGCACCATTACTAAATCTCCAACATTGAATTGAACTTCTTTCCTATGCTCATCCACCTTAATCTTATGTTTCATGGTGTTTTCTGCCAGTGTTTTTCTAACTGTGTCATGAATCTCCTGCATTGCATAAGCAAAGTCATCAGCATATCCACTTCCTTTGACTCCATCCTTCAACTCTCTCAGCTCATAAACACCTCTAGGATGTAGTCCATAAATAATTTCAAAGGGACTCTTCCCTGTTGATCTATTGACAGCATCATTATAGGCATATTCAACTTGCCCAATCAATTGATCCCATTGTTGACCATACTCCTTGGTCAAGCATCTTAAGAGACTTCCAAGAGTCCTATTAACCACTTCGGTTTGACCATCAGTTTGGGGATGGTATGCAAATCCAAAGGATAAATTGGTGCCCATTCTTTTCCAAAGAGTCTTCCAAAAATGACTCATAAACTTAGTATCTCTGTCTAAGACAATGCTAATTGGTAATCCATGAATCCTTACTATCTCTTTGAAGAAAAGAGAGGCTATTTGAATGGCATCATTGGTTGTTTTGCATGGCACAAAGTGAGCCATTTTGCTGAATCTGTCTACAACCACATAAACACTGTCCATACCTTGCCTTGTCTTGGGTAACCCAACTACAAATTCCATACTCAAACATTCCCATGGCCTAGTAGGAATAGGCAGTGGTTGGTATAGGCTTGCATTTGAAGAATTACCCTTGGCCTTTTGACACACCACACAACTCTCCACATACCTCCTGACATCTAGGTTCATCCTTGGCCAATAGTAAAACCTTTGAACCAGTTCCTGAGTTTTGGTGATCCCAAAATGACCACTCAATGCACCATTATGCTTTTCTTGTATCAAGTTCTCTCTAATAGAACCTCTAGGAACACATAGTTGATTCCCTTTAAACAAAAGATCACTTTGCAAAGTATATTCAGCATATTTGCTATGGAAATGATTCTTGTATTCAGCACATACCTTATAAATGTCTACAAAGTCTTCATCATCTGCATATAGATCCTTGAAATGATCTATCCCCATGCTCTTCAACTGAATTTCCTGAATTGTGAGGACTCTTCTGCTCAAGGCATCTGCCACTTTGTTGAGAGTTCCTTTCTTGTGCTTGATATTGAAGGTGTAAGCTTGCAAGTACTCCACCCATTTCATGTGTCTGTGACTCAACTTCTCTTGTGAATTCAGGAAACTGAGTGCTTGGTTGTCTGAATACACTATGAATTCCTTGGGAAGCAAGTGCCTCCACTTCCTTAGAGCTTGGACCAATGCATACATCTCAAGGTCATAAGAAGAATACTTCTTCTTGGCTTCACTTAGTCTGAATGAAAAGCCACCGGCCCTTGACTGAGAACAGCTCCAATAGCTACATTGCTTGCATCACACTCAATGGTGAATAGCTTCTCAAAGCTTGGTAACACCAAAACAGGTTGGGTAGCTATCTTTTCCTTCAGCAACTCAAAACTTTTGTTAGCTTGCTCATTCCATACAAACTTGGTTTTCATCCCTCCTTTTATGGAATCCAACATAGGAGCACAAATAGCACTAAACTGTCTTATGAATTTCCTATAGTATTGAGCAAGACCATGGAAGCTTCTTACCTCTATTGCTGTCTTTGGGGTAGGCCAATTGAGGATGGCTTCCACTTTGCTGCTATCCATCTTCAAGTTGCCATGTGATAGCACAAATCCAAGGTACACCAACTCTATTTTGATGAACTTTTTTCCAAATTGATCATCAGCTTCTCCTCCTACAGCTTCTTGAAAATCAACTCTATCTGTTGGAGGTGCTCTTCTCTTTTTCTGCTATAGATTAGTATATCATCAAGATACACCACTAAAAATTTGCCAATGTAGTCTTTGAGGATTTCATTCATGAGTCTCATGAATGTGGAGGGGGCATTAGACAAGCCAAATGGCATAACTAGCCACTCATAGAGACCCTCATTGGTTTTGAAGGCTGTTTTCCACTCATCTCCCTCATGTATCCAAATTTGGTGATAACCACTCTTTAAATCTATCTTGGTATAGTACCTAGCTTCACCTAGACAATCCATGAGATCTTCAATCCTAGGGATAGGGAACCTATACTTGATAGTTATCTTGTTTATTGCCTTGGAATCAGTACACAGCCTCCATTCTCCTCCCTTTTTAGGTGCTAAGACAGTGGGTACTACACATGGACTAATGCTTTTCCTAATGAGACCTTGGTTTAGAAGTTCTTGAATCTACCTGGCTATTTCCTCATTTTGTTGAGGTGTCATCTTGTAAGCTGCTTTGTTTGGAAGGGTAGCTCCTAGTATCAATTCTATCCTATGACTTATGGCTCTTTTAGGAGGTAATTTTGCTGGTTGACCACTACTTACAATACCTTCATAAGTTTGCAACAATTTATGTATCTCCTTGGGTAACTATTGCTTTCCAACTGCTTCCTCTTTGCTCACCTCTCTTGGCTTTATCATCACTGCATAGCCAACTCCTTCTCCTTCTTCCAAGGCTTCCAAGAACTCTTTTTCACCCACCATGAGCAGTTTAGAATCTACTGTCTGCACCTCTGTATCTTCTAGCAAAGACTGAAATTTGAAAGTCACCTTATCTTTCTTGAAGGTATAGGAGTTCTTTGCTCCATCATGCACAGCTTGGCAGTAAAATTGCCATGGTCTACCTAGGAGCAAGTGACAGGCATCCATAGGTAACACATCACACAAAAATTGTCCTTGTACCTACCAATTGAGAACTCCACCCATGCTTGTTCATTCACCAAGACATGCTGACCTTTATTGATCCATGTGACCTTGTAAGGGTTGTTGTGGGGTATCCTTGTCAACTTCAGCTTGCTGACTGCCTCCTCTGACACAATATTGTTAGTAGAACTTGAGTCAATGATGACTCTACACACTTTCCCCATCATCTTGCACTTTATCCTAAACAAGGACCTCCTTTGGCTTGGCTCTTCTTTCACCGGTTCCTTGATCAAAGTTCTCCTCATCATGAGATTCTCACCTTCCTCTGAATTCAATGGCACTTCAGGATGTTTATCTGTTGCAGCTATCTCATCATGAATCAGGTTAGTTCTCTTATCTCCTCCATGAGAAGTACTACCTTTCTCTGGACATATATAGGCCGGGTGTCCCAATTGATTGCAATGGTAACATTTCATATTGGTGAAATAGTTACCTCTTCCTTGTCCACCACTTCTTCCTCTAGAGCTGAAACCTCTTCCTCTACCACCTCTACTAGAGCTTCCTTCCTACTGTTCAGAGTATTTGACTTCTCCTTGGGCTCTTGGTTCTGAACTCCTTCCACCATAACCGCCTCTTTTTCCTCTATTGTCTTTCCCTTTACCTCTACTTTTGGGGTTTTGCTCTTGCTTCTTTTTGCCTTTCTACTCTATCTTCAAAGCCATTTGATAGCATTGGTGGACTGTTTTGAAGTTCACTAGGCTCATGTCTTCTTGAATAGACCATTTAAGTCCATTTAAGTACCTTGCTAGCTTGATGCTTTCATCTTCAACCACCTTTGATCTGAGGCATAATTTTTGAAACTCCTCAGTGTATGTTTGGACATCCATATCTTTTTGCCTAAGATTGTGTCTTCTCCTATTCAACTGAACTTCATAATCATCAGGGAGATAGGTCTACCTTATCTTAGTTACCATTCCTCTCCATAAAACTATGGGACCTTTACCTTCTTTCTCTCTTTCAGCTTGTACAAATTTCCACCATGTGAGAGCTGCTCCTCTCAACCTTGACTTGGCCACCTTTACCTTTTGGGCCTCTGTTATTCCATCACATTCAAAGTGATTTTCTATGCTTTCAATCCAGTCTACAACTAAATCAGGGTCCATTTGTCCACTGAATAGTGGCACTCCTTCCAATGCTTTGCCACTTAAGGCCTGCAATGCCTTCAGGAAGGGTTCTTCAGCAAGAACAGGATCAGGCTTTGGAGCTCCCTCCTCCAAGTCCTCTTCGTTTTCCTTGGCTTCTTGCTCCTCCTTCTACTCTATCTTGTCCTTCACTTTATTTGCTATCTCATGGACTTCATCCAAGAGCTTCTCCACTTGAGACAACCTTTCTCTTAGCAGCCGGTTGTCTTCCTCTTGCTCTTCTACTTTTTTAGCTAACTCTGCATTAGTCACCATGGTTCTTTCCTCTGGTGTGTTCTATCCTATTGACTCAATGGGCTGCAACATCAATCACAAGCCTTGAATCAAACGTTGCTCTGATACCAATATGGTGTAGGATGTAACCAAAGGTTGCTTGCACAATCTCCAAGAAGACTTCTCTCTACCTTCCACCAAGAACCTGACAACTTCAGGGCTCTGTTTAGACTTAGATCATTAACTAAGTCTTGCTTCAACTCTTCTCAAAGAGTTTTCTACCTTGTGCTTTACCTTTGGAAGATCAACACCTCCTTTGAAGTTGATTACTCTTCCTTGGACTTAGAAGAATCTAAGTGCCAACTTCATCATCATGCTTGAACTATTTGTAGGGAAGTTGGAAACACTGATTTCATGTATTTCACATCCAATTGAAACCATCTTGGAGGTTCTTCAATCTCCACTCCTACCGATCTCAGGATTTTGCCTTTGAAGAGGGCTAATCCTTGTAGCCCTTACCAGTCCCTTTTTGGCTTTTACTACCCAAACTTTCCAAATGACTTAGCAAAAAAAATGTCACTTTCAGACACCCTTTTTGGAGCTTTAAATTTTTCATCAGGTTTCAGACTTCTGTCTCTAACGTACGGTGGATTCCTACAAACAAGGACTATTAGGGCTAATAGGCCTAATACTTAGGGTTTCACTGCTTTTTGATTCACACCCACCTCTAATAGATTGGTTGATGCTTCAATCTTTATGGCATGTGAGGATCTTATCTAACCCTACCTGAAGCTGTACGGATTTTGTACAGTGGTCTCTTCCCCTACCCAGGTTCCTCACTTTTCCTCTCTCAAACTCCTAACCGGGCAGTCCTAGCTCGCCTAGGGTTTGATTTTTAAAATGATTTCTTTTCTCACCATGATTCCTATCACTAAATATTTACAATTGACTGGCTCCCCTTCCATATTCAACCAATCTCAGGAAGATCCCGTGGTCAATGTTTATGGGGGAGCCATTCAAAATTTGACTGCACAAAACAGAAATAAAAACCCTCTACAACCTAATTTGTAAATTCAAAACAACAATCCTACTCTAAGCAACTAGATTACAGGATAAATGGCACTCAAGACTATTCTAAGAACTCAAAAACAATGCTAAATCAGTATTTACAGTGCCCTTAATAACTCTGTTTCTCAGAATACACGGGTAACACAAAAATCTGCCAAACTTTCTTCTATTTCACACAAAACAAACTTGTTTACAATGCATACTAACTGTTTCTACGAGCCACACCTCTACTTTGAAGCCTTTACCATGTTTCAAGGCAAGTTGCTCGACTCCACATCCCTAATTTCAAGGGAATCTAATCCAACCAAGCTGCATGCAACCTAACAAAATGTCACCATGCAATTTTACAACATTACAACTTCCATGATTGTGTCATGATCCTCAATCTTAGGACCTCTAACACCTTGATCTCGAGCCAACAACTCCCTTAACTGTCCATTGGCATCTTCTAACAACAACCATGTGTTTAGAACACATTAAAGGCTCATTACTCACATTAAACTACTAAACTCATTAAAGCAAAAGATGCTTAATGAAAACTAAGCTATGATGATCTTAGTCCTAGTGACTAATTCATTCATTCCACACACAAACAAGACCTTCTAAGGTCCAAACTTAGCACTCTAATACCCTGATTTGGCTAAGAGTAGGTACAAGCCAAAATTGATGTCAAACCAAAATGGAGGTCAGCCTAGGTGCTCCTGTACCATATAAATTATATGATTCATGAACAAATGTGTAATGTCCTACAAACAAAGACCTTCATAATGACCTCCTACTTGGTTTATGCGCTTGCAAGGCTCCATCCATACAAGGGACTAAGTACAACGGGTGTGTTTGGATAGGATGTGATCTATGAGGTTTATCCACAACTATACCTAGGTAACTCGAGCTATAGGAGGGTGAATGATGCATTCACCATGTATATCATCAGGTTGCTCCAAGGTGCAGAGCATGTAAGGATATTTGATAATGCTAAGGGGTTGATCAAAAGGTATGGAGCTTGGTTCATACAATTTCCCATATTTTCATATATAAGGATAGATGGTTGTTAAAGGGCTCCATACAAACTTCCTAGGTATCCCACTGATCATATTATACTCCTGGAGGTCACAAAGAAAATATGTGATTTTGATGCAATTGTGAAGAAGGATAAGCATAAGACTAGATTCAGTGGAGATTTTCCTTTGAGGATAGGAACTAATGAGGCATGCCCTTCTATTAATTTGGCATGTGCTTTTGAAGAAGAAATGATCACTCTTGGGTTATCATTTCATTCTAAGAGATCCAGGTTTCACAGGACTGGCGAAGCACAGAAGAAGGCCAACAAAGAATATAGTCACAAGGATTATATAGAGGACTATTGGGCCAATTGCAGTGATGAATTTGAGATTACAAGGAAGAAGTTTTCCAGGCTACTTGTTAACTTAGTCCGATTGTATAATATGAAGGCTATTCCATATCAAGTTGAAGATGATGGAGATTTCACTTAGGGCCATGACTATGAAGCAGTGAAGGATAAAACAGTTAGAGAAATAGACTGGCTAGAGGAAGAGAAAAAAGAGCTAGAGCAACTTATGACTCTAGTGATCAAATATACAAAGTTGTGGCTCAAGCATAAAATGTGGGAACTGGAAAGTGAAGGTGTGCAGTGCACCTATGTTCTAATGGGAGACTTAGAGTCTCATTCCACTTCTAAGGAATTAGCTGAATAGGATCCTAAGGGTAAGGAGAAGGTGATCTCTCCTTTTAAGATCAAGATTAAAGATGCTCAACTAGAGGAAGTACAGGTGGCAGAAAAATAAAGGAAGCCAATTGCAAAGAAGAGGAAACATTTTTCAAGGACCAAGAAGTCAACAAAGGATGAAGCTGAGAAGGAGGATGAAGAGGTTAGTGTCCTTGTGCCCAAGAGAAGAAGAATGGTGAGATTTTCACAGAAGGAAAAGGAAAGTTCCAAGGCAGGGGAGGAAGTTGGCCCACCTGTGATAAATGTAGAGAGCTTGGGAGAAAGGACACAGGTATATACAAGAAAATCAAGAACTCCTTCTCCTAAGGACAGTATGTCGAGGAAGGATGCTCCTCTAGTTACTCTTGCTATAGAACAACATGATGACATTCCTCCTTCCCATGAACCAAGTGAATCCAAAGAGGCAGAGAGTCACTAAGATCCAAAAGGAGAATAATTTCAAGGTGAGCTCTATAGTGCTGAGGCAAAAATAGAAAGGGTGTTGCAGTCCCCTTTGGTGACTTATGATGATTCACCTGTCAGGAGTGAAGAAGATAGACCGCCTCAGGGGGAGGAAATTCCAATTAAGACTCCATCACCGGTGTATGAAGAAGAACAACATAATAAAGAAAAAGAATAAATAATTGAGGAGATTCCTGAGAAACAAGATTTGAATGAAGATATGCCTATGAATCAACAGGATGAAGTTGGATAGAGTAAAGTACAATTAGAATCTATTGTTCCAGGCTTGTTGGACAAAGAATTAAAGAGTAAGTAGATTGTTGTAGATGACACCCCTCCCAATTGGGATGAACTATTAGCGAATATAGGAAAGGGTAAAGGAAAGAAGAAAGCCAAGGTCATCTCCAAGATTGAGAGAGATGAAGCAAACAATAGGGTGGTTCACATTGCTACTCCTACTCCTGATAAGAACAAGGATGATGTGACTGGAAGTGACTATAATGTGCAGACCATCAACCTAGGGCCTACTTCTATGGAACAAGAGATTGAAGAATATGAGGGCTCTAGTGATGTGATATTGGGTAGAATGAGGAAGGAAGTGCAAACCAAGCAGGAACTGAAGAGGGAGAATGAAAAATTAAAGAAATACTTACAGGAGTTGATGAAGCCCTTGCAATCTATTAGCTCCTCATCATCTGCTACGAGCTTTCTACCACTAGAAACAATATCAGAGTTGGAAAGAATGAAGACTACTACTCATGCCACAGAGAACTGGTTACAGGGGGTACAAACTAAGGGAGATAATGCTATCAAGGACATCCTTTCAACCAGTGGAGATGCTATGAGATTAATAAATTGGTTGAAATATGTATCAATTGGCTCAAGATAAGGAAGATGTAGATCTCGTGTTGCAGAAAACTAAGACCATCATGGAATATACTGAAAATAAGTTGGTGAGTGATGGAATTCTTCCTTCCTCCAGAGTTGTAGAACCTTGGCAATGGTTTGAAGCTCTGCAAATAAGGTAGAAGGTTTTAAAGAAGGTTTATAAGCAAAGGAGGCAAATTGAAGACACCCTGACCGAGATCTACAATAAATGCATTTCTTTCTTTGAGGTGATGACAGGGAGAAAGAAGTTTTCACCAAAGCATTTGAGCTTGGAATAGTTGAGAAAATGGTAACCAGATGTATATTCACCTATCAATGAGGGCCCAGTCATTGAACATCAGTTGGATGATGCGGCCACCTATATTGCAGTTATTGATAAATATCAAACCAGTAAGGTAGATTGGGATAAATTGGTGGAGCAGTCAAGAGAAGATATTAAATCCATTGAGAAGAGAATTAAGGGTTTACCTCTACCACCTATAGCCAACTTCGACAGGATACTTTTGATGGTGCATGATAGGGTGGAGCAAAATAAGGACAAAGGGGAAGGCAGTTAATGCAATGCCTCATCGGAATTTGTGCTTCCCCATTATTTCCCCCCTTCCTTCACATGCATTGGACCGAGCTTTGTTGAAGACCCCAAGCCGACTTGGATGGAATACATGCATTTAATGTCCACTTTGTTTATTTTGAATTCTCCTTGGTCGACTTGTTTTGTGGCCATTTTTATTGTAAACCCTAATTAGGCTGACATATCTTGGGGGGTTTCTATAAATTTGGAATTCTGCCTCATTTGTAAGGGCTAGATAGTTTAGATATTCGAGCGAATTAAGTAGTATAGCAAGAGCTAGAGTAGGAGTTAGTCTTATTTTTCAAGCAAGCAAGTGTTGTAACAGAATACTGGAATTGTTGCTACTTTGGGTAATTTAATATAATTGAAGACATTGTGATTTGGTGTCTTTCTTGTGTTGAATTTTATCTGGCATGGTTCTTGTGATTCTATCTTTGGAATTGCTTATGATTATTTGATAGATGTGCTAGGCTTAATGTTAGAAGAGTTGATAGTGTTTATGATCTGGTACTTGAAGTGTTGTAGCAATCTCTGGTCCATACTTTTTGCAACCAACTGATTGTTAGTTGCTTTGCAAAGTTAGCCTGAACTTTAAATTCATTGTGCTTAGTTCAATTGTGAAGGTTTATTCATTTCAATTGCAATAGGATTGTTTTGAATGAATGTTCATGATCTAAAAATCTTTAATGCCTTAGAAGATTGCACTATTTCTGTAAGATTGCAGATTCATCTGAGTCAAGCAGAAATCAGTTTTTGAGGGATTGGTCCATTTCAAGTGTTCCATCATTTGCATTGTTAATCTTAGGATTAGTGTTGAATTTAGAAATCTCTTTGAAACCTTATCTCTTTTGCTATCTCTTTGTTATCTGGGTTAGATTTAGGATTAAAAGTATCATCATATTGCTAAATCTGATAAGCTTTGAGATTCAGTATTTACTTGTAGTAAGGTCCCTTTAAGATTACCAGCATTTTCACATTTATCACTGAGTTGTTTATACATTTTCAAGACCTGACATTAGAGACCTTGGGGTTATCTCTTGAGGCTTGTTGATAGAGATTTACCTTTCAAGAGAGATAAGATATTATATTCTATCTGAGTTGTTGTTGTGCAGAAAACACCATCAACAAATGGCTGGTTACTTCCTTCTATGCACATTCATTTTTTTCCTTTACTTATTCATGTATGAATTTTTTCATAATGTGCATTGAATAAGTTAAGTTAAACTCACGGCTTGTGTGATTCAATGAACATTTATACATTCAATAAAGATTACTCTTTTTTGAAAAGATCAAAATCTTTCTCTATTACATGCATGTGTATGAATGTAATGATTTGTAGTTGAATCTTTTTCCAGATTTTTCCATTTATACATTTGAATGTAATGAAGAAGGTTAATAAAATGTACCTTATTTTCTTAGTTTAAAATGAACTCTACCTTTTTGAACCTATGATCAAAAAATAGGTAACACTGATCAACACCTCTTTGTTTTAAACCATACACTAATTCCACTATTGAATGCAATGAGAATAGCCAATAAAAATTTAAGGTAGTACATCTCTGTCTTCATAATTATTCATTGTTGTCAGCTTGTAAAAAGTAGGCCGGGCCATAATCTATGGAATTTGGTTAAGTATCACATTTCTTTATTCATAAGCACTTACAACCTTATGTCAAGCTTGAATAAAATAAGTTGTTATTCACAAATGCAAGATGAGTATGAATCAATAAAGAAAAAAGATATTAATGAATTGTGATAAAGGATACAAACAAATCCAATAGTACACATATTGTAGCATCCAAAAGCCATGACATATTTGGCTTTAACAGTTCCGACTCTAGAGTCCTTACAAGTATACTGAAGATAACACCATAACAAGAAAATGGAACATGTGTTATGTTAACATCCTCAGCCATCAAAAATATCTCTTGAAAACACAGAGCATAAAAGAAAACATCAAATATAGCTTTATACCTTCCCACATAAGTTATTCCCTATTAGAGAAAATATGAACATCAATGGATTCAGACCCTGATAATAACAGAAAATAACAAGGGCGAATTATATCCATGCAAACCATATTCAGAATTAGCTGTCAATGAGTTCAAAGGGTAAGCATACCTGAACTGTCCCTCTCCTATATCCAACCAACATTTATCAGTAATTACATAGTTAGCTTGTGTAGTAGAAGGTTAAATATTCAACCAAACAAATTACAAGAATATAAACTAAGACCTTAGAAGCTTCAAAATGCAAATGATAAGAACTTACATTTAAACTGATTTGTGGAAATCATGCACCCATATAGATGGGAGCCATAAGCCACCCCAACCAAGTTCCTAATGGGCTTGATGTCTTCACATGCATCCTAAATGGACTGCCATCTGCTCCTGATATTTAAATTAGCACCATGAATACTCTATTGAAAGACAACTTTTGCTTAATCACATATCTAGAAATACCCACATAGAGTATGTTTTATGGTGTACCTGCAAAAGTTTCCTTCCTACTGTTATAAAAGCAGATCTCCTTTCTAACAATGACGAGTAAGGAAATGAAGTTGTGTTGTTATAAGTAGGAAACTCCAAGTAGTTTATCCCACCAACAAACAATACTATTGAAACCACCTAAATAGATGAATGCAAAAAGAAAAAACCATTATAATGGTAACTACAATTAGCACTTAATTAATTATGTGAATTCAATGGTACATGCTACAACATGTGTAAAGAAACTTATAGAGCGAAGTATGGTGTTGGAATTTCTAGGACTTGGAGATACAAGATTATTGAGCAGTCCTTCCTCTACTGATGAGTTATTTGACATGTTGCCTGTACCATTTCTAAGAGACCCACGGGAGTGTAGCATATATGAACCTGGAGTAGGAGAGTGACTATGCTAAAGATCTTGTAGACCTGAAAAACCAAATGCTAACCATTAAGCAAGCGTTGATTTATAAGATCTGAATAAAGAAATTATTGACTGCAAAAAACATATAAAGAAGGAAACACAAATGCATTACATGTAATAGAGGTCCCTCCCTAAGTTGGCCATCTGCTGAGAAGAGGTTGCAGATATAGGTAAACTTGATTGAGGTGTGCTTGCTTCTTGGAAATTTTAAATAAATTGTTTGTGCTCTGTGGAACATTCACATACTCTGCCTTTGTATCATAAATTTTCTCATGTTTCAACACTTCCTTTGGTAGAATCTGATAAACATCAACAAATTATAAAGGACACATCATGCTCTAGCTGAAGATCTGATATCATTGACATTAATATAGAAACCATGGGATTTGTGAAGTGGATCAAATTTGTTGAAATTACAACCTGGTATTGACTTTTCCCTCTCTTCATTTTCCACTACTTGTTGAAATGATCATAATATATGATCTGGCAAGCTAGAATTAGGGTCATAGTTTTGTAAGCTGCAGCACATCATGAATAAAAATATAATGAAAAAGAAGAAACTAACTTACAAAATACATTAGATCTTGATTTTCAGAGAATGCTTTGACCTA
Organism: Sequoia sempervirens; assembly: GCA_007258455.2. NCBI lineage: Eukaryota > Viridiplantae > Streptophyta > Pinopsida > Cupressales > Cupressaceae > Sequoia > Sequoia sempervirens. Next base: position 11,977 of record VDFB02343697.1, on the reverse strand, counting down.
TAGAAACAAAGGGTAAAGTAAAACAAGTCTTACCATGGACGTATAGAGCTGTGTTGGTAACTGCAAATGCATAGAAATGACATTGTTAATGAGTGATCAGATCAAAGGCTAGTAATCAGAGATCAGGGTTAAAATACATTTTAGATAAATAGCAGTTTTAATGTTAAATACAGAGAAGAATGCTGCATTATAATGTGAAACCTGCAATCAATAAATATAAAACAAAGATTTCTTAAAAAGTCTATATTTGACTGAACATCAATGTGCTAAAGGAACATATAATGGTTTTGTCCTTCCGTTCAATCTCTTTGTCTTCTTCAATTACTTCACTTAATTCAGTTTAATTTATTCATAAATAAGTTCAATTTTGTAAAACAATATTCAATAGACATATAATTGATGTTACATTGGATGTAATAAAAGTTCCATATAAATTGTAGACAACAATGATGTAGCAATAAATTTGATAAGTAATGATGATGATTGAGTACAATTTCTTCTTCTAATTAATGGTAACATTTGAGGAATTGAGTCAACCTTGACCTTCTTCAATGTATTTCAGATACTCATCTTCTATTTTTACAGACAAAAGAAGAAAAAACAGACAATAGAGCCTTTATTTCACCTTTGGACAAAACCTCTCCTAAAATAGACGTTGCTTCTTCAACTTGGATGATTTCAAATAGATTATTGATATGAAACATTAGTCCATCAATCTGGACATCAATTATTAATTTATTACTTCTTTATTCATTGATCAACTTTTTCTATTTTTTTATAACAAACCATCCAATAGTAATGAGTAATCTTTACATATTATGTAATTCTCATGGTTAAACTAAAAAGCCATAGTATTTCCTCTTCAATACCAAAAAAAGACTTTCTCAAATCAAGAGTTGGACATTAATTTTCTTCTAAACTTGTTTCAACAATAATAACCTTTCAAGTTCGTCCCAAGTCCCCACAGTCTTCAAAGGGATATAATTGTGAATTGTGACACACAATATTGACCAACAAGGATGTAATTTTGATATACAATAATGCAGGCTAACTTAAGTCTATACTATAATTCAAGTTGTAAAGCAGATTACTAGCATTATGGTGACATCATTGTATATAAGTATATAGCAAACAATGCAAACCAAGATGATGTTTACTCCAAAGGGGCATGTAATAAGAAAATATATCAGTTTCAGTTCATCTAAACATCTTATTAAACATCTTATCATTTATAGCAACCAAAAATATGTATTATTAGTCCTAAACAATAACTTTATAATATCATTTCTCTATTATTCATTCAAAATTAAATTCAAACAACACCTATCATAAATACTTGTATCCCCTTATTGAATCACACTACAATTAGTTACAAGATATATTTAAATATTTATTATTTACCATAATAGAAACAGACAAAATCAGAAAAAAAGCATTTGATGTTCTTGCTCTGAAGTATTAGGGACTTTGATTGCTTACATCTTATCTATAATAAGTCGTTGGAGTTGAGGAGTATCCATGTCTGTGTGCCATGAACTTTGCATACCCCCATGATTGGATTATGTGAAGCTAAATTGTTCCCATTCTGTTGTGCCAAACCAGAAAAATGTCCTCCCACTTGGCCGGATACCTGTCCTGAGACTTGATTTGAAATCTGTGCCTGAGCATGCATCCTATTATTCTGCAATTCTAGATCTAAACTGCTATTTCAGACTACCAAGGAAAAACACATATCCATCTATATTTCTATGGCAGACTACCAAGGAAAAACACATATCCATCTATATTTCTATGGCATATATGAATTTGCAATGTAGCAACTTCTATAAGACACATATTTCAAGACCCAAAAGGCAACCCAACCAGATTAAACATGTGTTCTCTCATCTTTGAATCGTTGTCAAGCTTGTGTTCCCATCAGATAATGTAATACAAAAAAGTTTACTCATCTCTAACAATCTGAATCTAGTGAAACCCATTAATGAATGAATCAAACTGAATTTTCTTAACTACATGTATTTGACTGCAAACAATTTTCAGTCACTTTGCTGCCTGCACAAATCTAGTTATCACCTCTAATTCATCCAATTGCTTTGTGAAAGGAAAAGCAATTGGATTGAATGTAAGCTAGAGGGGTTGGATGGTCATTGCAATTACAATCCAAAAATGTATTTTTCTGATGTTTAAATTTTCAAAAGTGCAAATGTTGTTTGCAGAATTAAAATTGATATGCTCTTAATAATGTGAGCAGGCTTCTATTGTCTAATGCTACAATAGCTGCTGCAGGGATGATTGCTAACAGAATCATGGGAATGGGTACATCAAACAAGGAAGATCGACAAGTATCGACATGACTATCTTTGGAGTAACAACACCATTTTGAATGATTTTAAAGATGTTTTAGATGCAAAAGGCTATGAAACATTGGTATTTCATGCCACTGGAGTTGGTGGGAAAGCCATGGAGGACCTAGTGACAGGAGGTCTTTTACAGGTATTCTATATTTTATGTAAGAACTTATAACCCTGCATTTCTTTTTATACCTCTATCATCTATTTCTCAAAAGTTAGAATGATGCTTTAGATTATGTGTACATCAGTTTATTAACCACCAAAGAAATCTAATGGATAGGAGATACAAGTCTTATTTTTGGATTATACAGTGGCGAGTTGGAACTTCAAATATGGGTGGAATTTTCAAACAAATTACTTTTGAGAAATTAGAAATAATTATAATGACATTCGATGAATAATTTTTTTCCCTTGTGGATGATATTTGCAGGGAACTTTAGACATTACCACCACTAAATTTGTTGATTTCATTGTGGGAGGCGTCATGGCATGTAATGAACAGAGATTTAATACCATTCTTGAGTAGAAGATTCGTTTAGTATTAAGTGTAGGGCCTTGGATATGGTTAACTTTGGACCTAAAGATACAATTCCATCTAATTTTAGTCACCGAAAGTTTCACATGAACAATGATCAAAGTAAAAGCGAACTCTCCTTAGTGCATTTTCTTCTTCCATCTTTTTTATATGTTTCTTGTTCTCTTGCTTCCATCTATTTTGAAGTGCTCTTACAAAAAAATATACTATGCAGTGTTGCTTCACTTTCAATGTGATAGCAAAGCAACTCATATATTTTCAATTGTTTTAGCCCCTTTGTTTTATCCTACAACTTCTTTGTTTTATCCTACAACTTCTCTTGAAGTATAGTTTTTGGGAAAAAAGAATGTCCTAAAGCTTTTAGCAGCAGGAGTCTGATTATTGTGATTTAGATTAACATGACCCTAATATCTATTAATGTTAAGAATTATTGTGACACATTTTGAATTTTTCTAATGTTTGGAAGGTATTTTTCAACCTTAATTTTGCCTTTTTTAAAAGGTAACTCTTATGCAAACTACCGTGGAGGAGAAAAAAAATTGTTGAAAAGGGTGTGTTTGTTTTGGATGCTCTTGGCAAGTCTTTCTATGATCCACAAGCAATAGGCAATCTCATAGATGAGTTACAAAGATCCATTCAAAAGACCTCTGACAACAGGTGAAACTTTGGAATTTGAAACAATTTTTCTGTTTATAAGCTTTCTTCTATGTTTCTATCTATTTAGGATTAAAAAACCTTCTAGATTATCATATCACCTAACAAACATGTATGCCTGATTTCCTAAGATTTTATATAGTTCTGACTTGTATTTCTTGGCAGGTTCATAGACTAACATGATAAAGGTTGGATTCTTCCAAGAAAAAGAAATTGGCAAATTGGGAGCTTACAAGAAATTTTATCTTGTTTTAATTCAAGAAATGTAGTTGAATTTACTTAGACTGCACGTTACTCCAATGCAAAAACGTTCCTTTATAGAAAGTTGGGCATCAAACCCGCATTCTTCTCTGCAACAACCATTCAAATTTTAAGCCATCATTTTTCAATAAAGCAAAAAAACATAAGAAAAAAAAAACATGATTGCTATTTAATTTTTTTGACTTAGCCAAAATAGATCACCTAAGTCCTGGGTACTAAGCCTCTTATACCACAAATATTGACATGAATACTTCTCAAAAATAAGATATTTCCTCTTGCTAGTGTAGTCAAATATTGTAGATGTTTGTTTCTTTGCTCTAATTTTGAAACTCTCCAAGTTGAAATAGCATCCAACTTATAACGTTTTCCGATCAATTCCAACAAGCAATGTCCTTCCCATCTGCGAGTGCTATTATTGCAATTATGATGATGGAACCATATAAATCATCCTTATGGACAAAACTTTCCTTGCTAATTATATTTGAAAAAATTCAACTTGTCAAATATGTTTTGTTATATAATTTGCATGTATACTTTAATAATAGACAAATATTTTAAAAATAAAACTTTCAATAATTATTAATAACTAGTTAAAGAAAAGACCTTGTCTATAAATTATGAAATGTCATATATAATTTATTAAAAGTTAAAAATTATGAAACAATATAAATAATGAATTCAACTATTCAATCATTATTATATTAATAATAATTCAAATATATAAATATTAATAGTTAAAAATAATTTTAAATTTTCATATCAACTTACAAATTTTATATTATAAAATTATACAAATAATTTATTTCATTTTAATGATTTATAATAAAATTTATATTTTAAAAAAATTAAATTTTTTACTTTGACTTTTTAGAATAATAGTTATATATTTTGTATGCAATAAAAATATTTTAATAATATTCAAATAAAAATTATATAGTATTTAACATTACATTTAAATTAATTTTTCATTGCTTATACTTTAAATATATATAAATCTAATATTATAATTTTCAGAATTTCAAAAGTTAAAAATCGTGCATTTAATTTTAAGAAAATTAAAATATAATGTATTAAAATTAAATTATAATGTATGAATAAGAAAATAATGGATTTTGATTGGTTTCAAACAAAACAATTAATCTCTAGTTAAGTTCAAGGCCTTGCCTATAGTTCCATGAGATGAACTAATAATAAATGGATAGGTTTAAGCTCAACCATAAATTTTCCAAATAGTGACTACAAGAAGGAATGACACAAGATTAATAGCCACTAGGACCAATGTAGGCATTCTCAGAGATGCCATTATAACAAATTTCACCATCCCCTACTATTGTAGCAAACATAAAAGAAGAAAAAGTATATATATAGAGATCTAGCACCTTGCAAGCACGCCTAAACAATATATATAGCCACATTCTCTGAATAAAACCAATAGCATAAAAATAAATTTTAATTAAATATAAAAAAAATAACATCATCACAAACATATCAAGGGCATAGTAATTTTGACAATCATTTTCTTACCTAGTGTGAGCTCTCTTGAGTTCAAATTCCTTCTAGTGTGCTTCCTCTCTAACCTAGAAAAAAAAAAAAAAAACCTAAAAAGAGATTAAAAAAAAATAGTCTAAAAAATGAAATAAGGAAATAAGGTTAGGTTTTTCTTTTCTTTTCACATTTTTCTTGTGAAAGATTTAATTTCCTTGATTTGTGCTTCATTAAAAATAAATAAATAAAATAAAAATAAAGAGATAAAAAATCAAATAGCAAAATGTGTAACACACACATGACACTAATTATACTAATTACTTCTTATTATTTTTATTTTCAATCTGTAAAACTTAATTGTCATTCTATATTGTGTTTTTTTATAGGTAAGTACTTCCAAAGAACAACTCCCATTATATTAATAAAAATAAAAAATTTGCATCCACATTTTGAATATATTGTTCTATCACTTCGACCTATGAGACATTATGAAGAACATCCTTTCCCTGACTTTGGAAATACGCTCAATCTGAAAAGGGAAGAATAGATCCCCATAATTACTTATATAAAAACTAAATGTTTCCATGTTTTTTCTCTCTAAACCTTCCCTAAAGAGCTTCATTACCTACATTGTTACCTATCTTCTTCAACACTGCATTTGCATCAAATATCCCTACAATCTTCCCAACTTGAAGGGTTTTGTCAATGGTGGGTAACACTTTTCTTGCTACTATTGTCTTTTATCCAAACTAACCAATTTTCCAACCAATGTGTGTCCCAAACCCTTTATGCCAAATAGCTATACCATGTTGGTTAGAAAAATTTGATAGACCCTTCCATCATGCAAGTGACCATTTGACCATTTTTGCAGCACCTATTATCTTTATTATCACCTCCTTTACTCCATTGTCATCTTGTTTCAATAGTCTCATTATTTGAGTCTCTTCATCTTCCTCCATGTAGTTACATTCGTCTTCAAATATATTTCAATAAGACATTTTACCTTGGACAATCAATCCTTAGTTTCTTTACAGTGTTGGGGGGGCCATTACATTGATCATATCGATCAATGTGCCTCACACAATCTCGAAGAGGATTTAACAGAGCATCTTCCATTACCTACATAGAAATATATTAGGTTGCTTTCAATCATATTGATGTTGGGCACATAATATCCCAAGATATCTGTGATCCACATCCTTTCCATTCTAGAGTGACTGATCAGTCATATGTTCATTTCCTACGGTGAATTAGTTACTCACTTTTGAGAGAACTTTTGTCAGAGGAGAACGTTCTGTAGTTCTCCGTTATCATATTTTTTGTGTTTCCTTTAGCCCTTGTCATTTCAACCCTTTCCATTTTTCCTTCCTAATGTTTTGAAATGCTTTGTTTTTCAAATTGAGATCTGTAACTATAGATTGTTTGCTTGATTCGTATCTTCTCTCTCATTATTTGCCTCTAACATTCGAGTCAAACCTAGTCATGTGTTTTCATTATCCACAATGGTAATGCTGTCCTTTTGTACTACACCCTAACTTTTCAAGAAATATGCAGCTTTGTTTGATTCCTGTGAAATCTTCAAATTTTTCTAATAATCTCCATATTATCCCTATCCAAGTTTGTGATCTCCAACTCGAGGATTTCTTATTTTTAATAGGTTTAATACAAATTTGATAGTATCCTTCTATATCAATTGTCCAGATATTCTTAACCTTACATAATCGGAAACCCTCTGTTAGGGAAGAAAATTCTGCTTTGTTATTAGTCTCATATGGAATTTTCTCAGATAAAGCCTATTTGATATTTTCCTTGTCATTTTTTATAATACACCCAGCTCCTGAAACTCTGATGTTTCTTTTGGAAGTCTTGTTGAAACTCAATTTTAGTATTCATTTAAGTGGGAGTTGCCACCTAGCTCCTTTTCTCTTTTCTTTTCTATTTAATGCGAATGTGCAATGGGATGGAAATATAAGTCTGCCCCATCTCTTTATTAGTCTTTCAGCCCATCTGTCGAATATCAATATTCTCTCAAATTTTGCATACAAGTTCATCCCTTCACATATAATTCTATCTATTATTTGAATTAGTCTTTTGTCCCATCTGATGAATATCACTATTCTCTCAAATTCAGCAGGAAGTTCATCCCTTCACATATAATTCTATCTATTGCTTGAATGAGGCTAGTCAATGTGTGTTTAGTATTGTTGAATATTCTCTAGTTTATTTCTTTACATTTGTTCCATATTAACAACAATGGACTAGCAATCCAAATACCAGCCCAAAAAGCCTTTTGATTTAGATTTGACCAACTTTGAAATATTTCAATAATTGTATTTTATCATGAGCTTGACCATTCAAGCATTCTATGTAGCCAATCCCACCATGTCATAGTGAATGGGCAGGTTACTAGTAGATGGTTGACCAATTCTTCATTCTTCTTGTCTAATACGCACCAACTCGGACTTTCAATTCTTATGGATTTTAACCTATCCCCAATTTAGTATTCTTTTGTGAAAAGAAGTCTAGATGAATGCTGAGCAGAACCCATTTCTTCCAACACATATTTTTGCCCCTTGTTCCAATCATACTTTCTACAGATAAGAATCTGATACACCAGCTTACCATATACTCCCCTATTTTGGATTTACAACAAATCATTTCATCTTCCTTTTGTTTAATACAATTTTTTGTGTTCCCACAATTTCAAAGTGTCTTCTTAGCATTGACACTTACTGCTAATTCTTCAGAGTTGATCCAACAATGCCCGTCATCTAGATCTGAATTTGCCCCTTTCACATAATCCATACTTTATTGTCACGTGTATTCAACAGAATATTCATGCATTCTCTTTAAAACTTCAATGTCCACAAAGGGGCGATGATTGTTCTGGGAGTGTCGCTAGAAATTAACTTTTTTACTGTTGTTCACCTGCCACATCAAATAGTCTGTGATAGTGGCTCCACAATCCCACGTGAATCGCCATATGTGTGATCCATTAGGAGAATTGGCGATGGTCAAAATTTTATTTTTTTATGACCGGCTACTCCAACCCATGTGTTTTTCTGACACTATCCCAATGTATTAATGGGATTCTCTTGATTTCATTTTAGCCTTCCCACAAGAATTCTTTCATTTTTCATTCTATGTTGGTCAATATTTTTTCTGGTTTTAAATGGGGATTGTTGGGTTCAGTAAAGTCTAAATATTCCTTCTAATTATAACAGCAGCAGTTCTTAAAAGTTAATCCCATCTTCAAAATAAAAAAATCTGCCAAAATCTGCCAAAAATGGTTGACTCCTAAATTAGCAAATACATGCCAAAAAGGAGTTAGTTACAAAAGGCTTCTGTTTCAGATACTACAGTTATAATTAGAAGGACAACTTTGATCATTGTTATCCAGTCTGTCAATGTGAGTCACCTCCCTTTCCAATTCCTTACATTGTATTGCTCCAAAGGTTCATTCTAACAACTCCTTTGAAAACTAGGGTTCCCAAAGATTTGCATGGGATTGTGTCAATTGAAAACTTCTGTATTTCCACTATTTTTTTAAGAGGTTTTTTTTTGAGAAAATTAAATTTTGGATTTTTCTTTGGCTGTTCAAAAATTACTTATGTGCTATTGGATCAAAATTTGTAGTCGTCATTATTCTTCTCCACACTCCATTTACTCTTCTCTTTTATATCAATCTTACAAAGGCTTTTGTCATTAAAACAGATTTTCACTCTATATTGTTAGTTTTTAGGAAATGGGAGAATTTTGTTTACATGTTATTTCAATAAGATAAGACTAGCACTTGTACCTAAAGGAGGTTCAAGGATTACACTATAGGAAACTATATGTATGTTAAGATGTTAGAGAGTACATATAGAGTGTTCTCATCCGATTGTCAAATCAATATTTATCTAGCTTTTATGTGATAAGTGCGATTTTGGAGGCTTTTACCATTAAAAGGTAGCCGATTTATCATTAAATGAGAGTTGAAACTTGTTTTCCAATGACTCAACAGTGGTTTGCAAGTGTGAGACTTGTTTAGACTCAAATCTCATAATATATGTAGCCTATCGACTAATAATATTTAAGTGTAATTATTTTTATGAGTATTAGAAAGATAAATATATTGAGTGCTTTAAGTCTACATTAGACAATATGATAGATGGGGTAATTTTGGGATATTGGATCATTATATTTTTTTATAGAGAAATAAAGTAATGGAAGATTCAATATGGTATAAGTTTTCCACAATCCATAATTCAAATTGTGCAAGCTTATGGTTTCACTCTGTATACTTTTTTATCAACATTTTAGAACACACTCAATGATCCATCATGGAAAGAATGAGAAAAAGGATTGCAGATTAGGCTAAATAAAGGTTGGGGGAGAAAAGAGGAGAGAGAGAGGAATTAAAAATTAATAAAATAAAGAAGGAAAAGAAGGTGAGAATAAATAATTAAAAAGAGAAAATAATAACTAACCAAGAAAAGGAAAACACAAAGAGATAAAACAATGAGATGAAAAAGTGTATCCATATATCAACTTGTGTGTTAAAATTAAAATAGAGAATCAAAAGAAACAAGTGAAAGCCAAAAGTTGAAAATAAGAAAACAAAAGGAAATAATGGAAAATACTATTAAAGATACTACTAAAGATTAAATTATTTTATTTTCTTTAGTGGTATATCATTAATAGTATTTTTCTTTTACATTTTTTTTCTTTTGTTTTCATATTTCAACTTTTGCATTACTCCGTTTTTCTTTTTTAGATTTATTTAATTTTTAACATAGGTGGGTATATGGATACAAGTTTTCATCTCATTGTTTTTATTCCGTTCTTTTTTTTTTTTTTTGTATTTCCATTCTCTTGGCAAGGATTGTGCTCTCTTGTATTATTCACCTTCTCACTATTTTATTAATATTTAATTGGCTCTCACCTCTTTCTCCTCTAACCTTTTATTTAATCTAATCTGCAACTCATTACACTACTCATTTTTTTTCTATTACTAATTATATATAATTTTTTTAAAATTTAGAGATTGAACATTTTTATTTTTTTTTTCTATACAATTAATAATAACACATACAATACTTTCATAGGTTCACTCTAAAATTCTTCATGGGTTCCTCTAGAAATATTAGAATATAGATAACGATAATGTTTGGACATATAAAAAAATAATAGAATACCACGACAATAACAATAGGAAATAATATTATTCTTTTTCCTTTACTTGGATCCAAAGGATAGGATACAAACCATTAAGATGGTGGCCAAAATCCCATATGTAGTTAATTCTTAGAATAACAATACTACTCGCTAGAAGAAACATTGAATGCAAACCCTTGGAAATTGATCAAAGAAGGATTTAGTTAAATTTTTTTATTAATATTAATTATTAAAATAAGATTTGTTCGATAAAATATATAGCAAATGCTAAACTTAAGAGTGGATGGTTTTAAATTAACCTCGTTGCCCTTAATTAACGTGACTTTTGTGTTACATGAAAAGCTAGTTGTAAATATTTGTCTTAATTATTTAATATTTCAAGGATATAATTAAGAGTAAAGATGATGAAATCATTCTTAAATGATTATCGTTAAGGCAATTGAATTATCTGGTGTGGTTATCTTGGGTCCAAGGTCGTTTTGGGGATTTGACCTTTTTCCTCAAATAAAGAAATCTCAGGTTTTCCCCTTAAAATTTATATTTGTTTACAATATATCTTTATATAATGGTACATAGTGTATAGATACCATTGTTTTCTCAATTTTTGATAAAATATATATTTTCATAATATTGATTTAAAATAGAAAAAATGCCAATATAGTTTTTTTATCTAGTGTATCATATTTTTTATATTTTTAAAATAAGTTTCATATTTTTGACATGATAATCAACCTAATATTTTGTGTTGATAACCTACTTTCTTTATATATATATATGGCTTCTCTTTATAATATTACATCATTTACATTACTACATCACACATAGATTTTTTAACAATCCTAGCTGTTTTCCATCTTGATCATAATGTGAAAGATACAAAATACCTTGATACAATTTCCACAAAAATCTTTTACTAATCATTTTTAAAAACTATAAAAATCTTAAAATGTAGAGTATTGGCTGCGCCAATCTTCATAATATACAAAATCAAATATGTGACACAAGATCTAGCATGGTCTCTTTTGGAAGCTTTTAAACCTTTATCCTCTGAGGATTTGTGTGAATCTAGAGAGTATCAAAGCTCAAAATTCAAAGAATAGAATAGAATAGAAGACTTTTAACGTCCACGAGACCAAAAGAAGGCCTATGGGACAGTGACCCCTGCTATTTTAGCATTGTGAATGAGCTCTCCTGTCATTAAGTTTGATAATGAGCTCTCCCATTCTGCCCAGCCAATCCATGCTAAATAAATCTTGAAAATTTGCAGCTGTTAACCCACTTGTGTAGCTTCCTCTGATGTCACTATAAGCTTTACAATCTAGGATAAAATGTTTTTCAATTTCCACTTGCCCATCTGCACAAAAGATACAAACCCTCTCTTCCCAAACTTCTTTTGGCCTTTTCCATCTCCCTGTTTCACATCGAAGACGATGTGAGTTAGTCCTCAATTGTGCAATGAGAATCTTTGATTTCCACGGAATATTTGCCTCTATATATGCTTTTTGTTGATGGTCCAAATTGGGATTAAATT
>VDFB02343695.1:0-15493 GCA_007258455.2 Sequoia sempervirens | reverse complement strand
AAAAGATACTTTTGAGTATCTCAAAGGGATGCTAGGGATGATTACCCCTCCTGATATGAACTAAAGATGCTTTTCTTGCATCAATCCATGTGCTCCATAGATATTTCCTGATCCAGATTGATGTTTACGTGGCTGCTACTCAAGGGGAGTAGTCAGATATGTAGATATGTGGTTCAGAGCTTGTATGCAAGAAGATAATGCTTATCTTTGCCATTGATGTCAAAGGTGGAGAAGAGTCATGTGAAAAATTGTTGCGTATCTGGAGTGAAGAGTCTTGTGGGGAGGTCATGTAGAAGAGGTTAAGGAAGAAGAGTCAGAATCTAAGGGGGAGTAAGTGTAGTTGTGTTGATGGTATTTTTCACATCATGTGTTGCCATCAATTCCGTGCGGGATCGTTGGATGTTGGTTGTGCCGTCGATATGTGGTCGTCATTGATGTCAACACTATTATCATTGTTGTATTGAAGGTTGTATATGTCGAGGATATTGAGAAATTGTTAAAGGAAGAGTTGCAGGTTGCCAATGGAGCAGTGAAGGTCAAGAAGGTGTTTTTTTCTGTATGTTGAAGATCAACTGTTGTGGACTAAAGGGTTTATTATTGAGAGTATCTAGTTCATCTATTGGAAGTTTCAGAAGTCTGTGTGAAGACTTGATCGTGCTATGAATAGTTGTGTTCTGACAGTGTTTTTGTGGTCCCTGTCAATGTTTCTGATTGAAGTTTATGTGATTTTGGTAATCTCAGTTGTTGTGGATGCTTCTCTGTTAGTTCTTGTTGTTTTTGGATGCTTCTAGATCATTCTCTATCCTTGTTGTACATTTGCGTTGATCGGAGTGCTCGTGGTCGAATATTTTTCTCGTGTATTTTCAGGTTTTCATGTTCTTGGCCAACATAGTGATTGTAACATGTTGTGGATCCTTGAAGATTTAAATTTGAATTTTTGGCGCGTTCAAGGATATTGTTTTGGGTCACATAATAATATTAGCCAATGGTGTTTGATCCACATTGAAAATTTATTTGTAAATTTGGGCCGACATTGTAAATATGTTTTATATTTTTTGGCCGACGAAGTTGTTATAATTTCATGTTGCAGATATATAAGAATGTTTGTTTGAGTGAAGTTAGTGTGTGAGAAGGGGAGAAAATCCAGAGAAGAGAAAGTGTGTGAATATTGATCTATTCATTCAATTGCAGAGCAGAGTGAGAAGAAGTTTGAGCGAAGTGTGAAGAAGGTTTTATGTGCTTAACTGGAACTATAATTAGGCTTGCTTAGAAGCTATTTTCTCAATTCATACCCTATAGATCTAATCTGTATTTATTTGTATTCATTGGGTAGTGATCCCTTTTGTATTTGAGCAGTGAGCTCTAGGAAGTGTACCTGAATGCATGTTCATTCCCATTATTTTTCATTATACTTTTAATAGGGTATAATATTGTGGACTAACATGCACCGTGGTTTTTCCCCTAAAAGGGTTTCCACGTAAAATTCTTGGTGTTATATGTGCTTCTGATGTGTTGATTGTTCATGGTTTATTTTTCATTCATCAGATCTAAGATTAAGTTAAGTTTGAAAAGTTTAAATATTTTGTGACAACCGATTCACCCCCCCCTCAGTTGTTTGTCCTTGTTTTTCCATCATAAGTAACATTCATAAGGTTTAGAAAATATTGATCACTCTCTAGAATAGCCCATTAAATGTGGGTTGTGCTTGAATGCACTACATAATTGATATAACACAACCTCTCTACATATCAACTAGAGTTATAGGCTCTTTATTGTAGCAAGAGGTAATCACTCTTGGATCATGCTATCATTATAATATAACCTATTAAAATTGAGTCAACCTGAATGCACCCAATGATGAATGACACCTAATTGTGATTACAGTGATTAATTTGTACATGAATTGTGCTCATATGAGTGCCTCCATTTCTATCACAACATAGCCACATTAAACTTGGGTCATGCGTGAATGCATCATGTATTTGTTATAGCACAACTATGCCACATGACCAATAGAGTTATGGATCACATAATTACAATCACGAGAATTTTTTCCTCAATTGTGCTCTTATGGTGATTCCATTACCGTTACATCATAACCCTTTGGACTTATATTGCTCAAATCCTTACATTTCTTATTTTCTCTTTGGATGGATGGCAATTCAACGGCAGGGATTTGTATGCAGGTCGTGCTCATATAAGTTCCTTTATCACCATTACACAATAGTACATCATAATTTCCTTTCTTGAACCTTTACTTCATTTTTATTGTTAGGGTTTCTTAGTGATTATTCCATTTCCATGTGGCATATTGATAAAAGAAACCAAGCCAAAAATCATTATGTTTTTAGTTAACTCCTACTAACATACTTTTGGAATAAATGTTTGACTACATTACTTCGAGTGTGAAGAATTTTGTTTTCTTCTTATAATGTATTCATTGGGAGTTGTAGTAGAAAGCTTCTTATGTTGAAACCCATCCTATGAACTTTCTTTAAGCTACATTTAGGAGGATTCATGAATTTTTTGTGATTTATACAACTTTTGTTTTGATATTAAATGACATCGGATTCTTTTTGAGACTGAAATGATTTATTAATTATGGTTTTATGATGATTAAATTTTTTAATTAGAAGGGTTAATATGTGGCATTTTTATGTGTAGGAAGAATAGATTGTGATGCAACATTTGGGTATGGACAGTTTAGGAAAACTTGGATTGCTATCAGTGACATAACTAGGTTGGAGAGTACTTTCAGCTAGTCTGAAACACTTCTAGGGGTTTTTGCTCAAAAGTAGAACTTGAGTATAGGAATACAAATGTCGGTGGATAGAGAAAATCATAAGACTACTTATCCAATTTATGATCCAATTTGAGGTCGTGAATATCGAATAGAGAAAGTTCCTATATTCTAAAGACAAAATAATAATTTTTTTGGTCTAATTGGAGATCCAATTTGAGGTCGTGAAGCTCCGATAGAGAAAGTTCCTACATTCTAAAGATAAAATCATAAATCTACGTGGTCCAATTTGAGGTCCAATTGTAAGGATTTGTCTTTTTAATTATACTTTTTGACATTTGGCTTGATACAAATTGTTACTTTAGAATTATGGTATTGCTTTTCTTCTAATGTTTTCAACCCTCACTTTAGGGAAGAGCTCTGAAGATGGTTCCTTTAGATGGAGACTACACTTTTCCACTATAGGTTTCATCTAGAAACACCATAAGCTCAGGTATTGTCATACTCAGAGCAAAAGTAGGAGTCATGCAATGATGAGATGCTCATTTTTGGAGCTTTAGTTAAGAACTTTAAATGTTTGGCTATGTGCACAGAGAATTTTCATGGAGTGCAAACTTCCTTACAAAGTAATTACCATAGCAGAGTGTGTTTAGCAAGGCACTTGTAACTACAACATATGACAAAAAATCCCTGTTGCTATGCTTTGATGGATGTCCCATGATCAAGATCTATATAAAAAGGTTGCTTTGTATATTGGGCAGTTAGGTGTTCTATAGTGTTATACAAGTTTAAGATTTCCTTTTCTTGATTTTTAAATAACAGTCTTATCTTTCGGCTATGATTTCTACTGCAATCTCTCTTTTTGTTTTCTTTTTAGTAGTGCTTGATTTATAGATTACAATTGTTGGAAGCTATGCCATGTCTTGCTTATATATTTTTTATTTACACCTTAATTACAGTGCTAAAAGAGCCATATATTTATACCTTATTAATTTTTAATTGGTTTATTGGGAAGTCTCACATTCCCTATTTTCCTAAGTGACTTGATTCTGATACATGTGTATTTGTTTTGGACAATTTATGGCATTTACTTGTTGTAATTATGTGCCTCAAATTCACTGGTGGACCCCTAACTTGGT
Source organism: Sequoia sempervirens (assembly GCA_007258455.2). Classification (NCBI taxonomy): domain Eukaryota; kingdom Viridiplantae; phylum Streptophyta; class Pinopsida; order Cupressales; family Cupressaceae; genus Sequoia; species Sequoia sempervirens. The sequence continues at coordinate 11,614 of VDFB02343695.1, read as the reverse complement.
CGTCATCAAGTCATATTACACCAAGTGAGAGTTCATGCCTTTACTGCCATCTTGCAGTGTCTCATGGAGTGACTGGCGGCTAAGCAATACTTACCGCTACCTCGCAGAGGTGTTAGATTGACCTTGCGGTAGTGCAGTGTTACTGCCACCCTGTGGTGCTTCCATGTTGACTAGTGCAGTATAGTGGTGGTTACCGCTACCCCACGACAATGGTCGAAGTTATCTTGCGATGGTGTGGTATAGTCACCGCCACACTGCGATGGTGTACGAGGCTTGGTGCAGTAAAGCAACAGATACACCATACCACGACGAGCTAGTTTGTGTATAGCAATATAGCGGTGGATGGTGGATGACTGGATTTATTTGGAGGGACAGTGAGTTATTGATAGTTAAATAGTTAATGATGTAATGGAATCTACAGAGATGGTTGTTGTGCAATAAGATTTTACTTATTGCTTTTAGTATTTTGATTGTATTATTTTTTTTAATCATTTATTTCATGTTGGTCTCCTTTTTGTTGGATTTGATGACTTGTAATGATTATTTTGTTGGCTTTGAAAGAACTTCCTCATCCAAAACTCCAATTCACATATAGGCAAGAAGGATTCTTTCAAAGGGTGAGGATTTGGGATTTACACCCACTGGTTGCATTTTCTTACATATTTGATTTCTTGTTTCATGTGCCTCCAAATAGGTGCACCAGATCCTTGAATGGGATTAACACAAATTTATTTAGTAGGAAAAAGAGACTAATTCTATATGTGTTTGCTTTATAATTCATCCCAATGATGATAACGATCAATCTCATCGTTGTTGACATCATTTAACGAAGAAGTTTTAGGGATAATTCCTCTCCAAATCTCAAAAGCAAATTGAAATTCTTTAAAAATGGAGAGGTTTGTCCCCTCGGAAGGGCAAGTATCCCAACACTTTAAAACCAATAGTTACCTAATGTTGTGTACTCTTAAAAGTTTGTGACTGACTGTTACTTCCATTGCACGAAATCATTGTGGGTGCCAAAATCATATAGAATTAGTCTCTTTTTCTTGCTGAATAAATCCGTGTTATCCCCTTCAAGGATTTGGTGCACCTATTTGGAGGCACATCAAACAAGAAATCAAATATCTAAGTATATTTCAAAATCAAATATTAGCATATGGCTTTATTTGGGCAGATTAATGGCAACAAGATCCATACCTCTTGATACAAGATCTTTAGTCATAAGGTATCAAACATTCCAGTCCATGATTCAATATCAATAACATACTAATAAAATCCAAAGCTATTTTCTAGCTTTAATAATATTTGTCATTAGAATTGGGCCATATGTACTTGGAGTATCCCCTACAATAGGATTTTATTAGTCTAGCCATAAAAAAATCCCTTAGATTTTCATGTATGTCTAGTAGGGCACTTGTAACTACAACATATGATAAAAAAATCCATGTTGTTATGCTTTGATGGATGTCCCTTTGGATATCTGATGTAGTGCACATTATTACAGTGCAAGCCTATTTTTTAGATTGTTTTCATTTAGCGTCACCAATATTCTCCATAAGAACATTGTCCCTATTTAAAATGATGGAAATGGTTCACATCTCTCAGAAAAATTTCTCTTGCAACAATCTCAGAGATGAATTTAGATGCAGTGTGAAAATTAGAACATACACTAAGGTTCTTAACAACTCTAATAGTTGTACTAGGGGTCATGTTTAACAAACCAAATGTAATTGCTAACTTTTCACTATGGTGGCAGATAAATGATTATTTTTTCTTCTATTCCACAGCATTAGGTAAAAGTCTTGAATCTGGAAATACCCTACTGCCTTCATTTTCCAAGCCAATTTCTCCAATTTTGCATAGCTCTCACATGTTTGTGGATGTGATATGTCTCCTATAATTTTCTAATTGATTTATCTTTTTGTTGTGTTTAGACTTACTTTTGTAAACTTGCAATATACAATGCACTTTTATTCTTTCTGAATTGAGACTAATAGTAATTTTGTTGGTTGTATTGAGACACAACTTCATTCATGGCAGAAAAGGCAGACCCTATTGCTCATATCAGATGGCACATTGCATATAAAGGAGGAAAGATTCTAGCTAGGTTATTACTGGCTGCATTGAAGGAGAGAGCTTCATATATGGGACACGATCAACACTCTCCTTCTTGGATTCTACACGTTACAGCTTGCTCCAGGAAGATTTCCCAGTTGTAGAAGTTTTAAGAGATGAAAGGGGCATGTGCTTGCATTGAAGGGCTCCAAGCATGCGTTTCCATCATTAAAAAAGTTTTTTGGAGAAGTTTCTTTCTTGCAGTCATTTCTATGCAATATTGTAACTCAGATTTTCAGTCTTGTGACTGAAAATAAAAATTGTAATGCTCTATTTCTACGTTGTAACTAGAACACCTTTCTTTTATTAATAAATTTCATCAATTTTTCCTTCTTAATGGTTGTCTTATTGTGTGCAATTGATGATTAATGTGTAATTTTGTGTTTTGTGTTTAAATCCTCAAATATCTGTCAATTAAAATGACTAAATATACTACTAATTGATGTCAATTAATAATTAAATTGACTAAAGATAATACCAATTAATAGAAATCAGTGAACAATGAATAAATAAGACTAAATATATGACCTATGAAATAAAAATGACTAAATATACTCAAACACCTTTCTTTTATTAATAAATTTCATCAATTTTTCCTTCTCAATGGTTGTCTTATTGTGTGCAATTGATGATTAATGTGTAATTTTGAGTTTTATGTTTAAATCATCAAATATCTGTCAATTAAAATGACTAAATATACTACTAATTGATGTCAATTAATAATTAAATTGACTAAAGATACTACCAATTGATAGAAATCAGTGAACAATGAATAAATAAGACTAAATATATGACCTATGAAATAAAAATGACTAAATATACTACCAATTGATAGAAATCAATGAACAGTGAATAAATATGACTAAATATACGACCTATGAAATAAAACTGGCTAAATATACTACCAAATTGATCAAAATGATTAAAATTAATCGCTAAATACACAACCAATGGACAAAAATCAGTGAATAAAAATGACTAAATAAGTGACCATATTACAACAATCAATGACTAAATATATCAATGAATAAAAAATGATTAAATAAGTGACCAGATTACAACAATCAATGACTAAAAATACTACCAAATCGATCAATAAAAACAACCAATAAATGACTAAAAATGGTTTATTCATCAATCTGGTTGCGTTAGAAATGACTAGCAATAAACTACTAATGGTCACGTGACCATGTTCAGTCATTTATAAGCAATTTTTAGTAGTTTTTATAGTCATATATTGTTGTTTTTGTACTAGTGTAATTACTATCCTTATAATAAGGAATTCCTTTCCACTAAATATTACATCTTCACATTAGGGTTTTAACTTTCTTTGGTAAAAAACTACAGTCTTTTTCACAAAGAACATCATTTTAAAAATATAAACCTTTTCGATAGTAATGTCGTTGGATAAAATTGCAAAACCCCAATTGACTTAGAATATTGATTAAACATCTTTAACTAGGGTCAAGTATTGTCCATACTTTGGACTTCTCAAATGAAATTCTTTGGTTCTTTAACCAAACTAATCTTTTTGGTTCAAGAATAATAACAATAAAAAAATTCTTAAACACAAGCTCATATTTTGATTTCTCTATTGGAACTATATATTTTATATGTACCAAACTAGTAGAATCCCAACTACAAAGAGAAATAGATAATTTATATCAAGAATTAGCGTAGACTCATAAAAATTACAAGGCATAATTCAAATACATAACTCTGTTATTCTTTTTGTATAAAGGAAGAATACCTTCAAGATTTAAATCTTTTAAGGTTTATAGAAACCTTTCTTTCCCAACAAACTCAAGATAAACTATTTCAAAACTAGAAAGAAATTATGAAATGAATTGTGACTATTTACCTACTCAACTTGTACAACTGAGTTAATTAGTTTTAGTATGCAAGCACTCAACCAAACCACATCGTACAACCAAAAATAAAATCTCTAGCTTCTACTCCAATACTATAATATAGCTCTAACAATGGTGGAAAATAGTAAACTCCTCCTCAGCTCTGCTCAATTCGAGCATAATCCCACAAAAAAAGATCTTTTCCAAGTATATCAAGATTGACTTTACTTAATGTACACTAAACCAGTAGCATCATGTGGTAGACTAAGAGGATAATACCTCCTCTCTACGCTTCACAAAAAATGAAATAGCTCTCCCTACTGAATGCAAAACAAGAGTGATAAAAACTTAAAATAAAGATAGTTTTCCTTTTTTAATAGGTCGGCCTAGCCGATAACCTCTATCCCATAACTATTTTTCCCCACAGATATGGTTCCCATATCTTTCTTGGTTTTTTAGATGGAAAGAATTATTGAACAAGACAACTGAGAGGGGGGATGAATCAGTTGTAGCAACTTTAACCTTTAAAATTCTCAACAAAAGTTAGATCTACATGCATTCATAACACTTTTACTCTACTAATGTGTTTAATTATTAAATGCAGACACAGAAACTGAAAGTAGTAAAACCATGCACACAATAACACCAGTTTTACCTGGAAAACCCAATGAGGGAAAAACCACGATGAGGATTAGCTCACAATATAAATAATTCCAAAGCCGAATACATAGGCTAACTGCTAGAAAGCCTCACTACCAAAATAGTACACACTGTCCAATTGGGGCTCACTGCCTAGGCTCACTTCCACAAAATTACAAGGAAGATAGAAGAGAGTTGTTACAGAGAAAATTCTTCAATGCAAAAGGTATTCCACCATATTTTTCTCAATTTTGCAAACATTCTTGAAAGATAGAGTACCCCTTCAGCTCACTAACTTCAGGAACTCAACACTTTGAAATTTGCACTGATTTGCTTGAACTCATATCACACACACATATCTTGAATCTATCTATATCTCTCAAAAACATCTTAACTCATACTTATACCATATTCATTCTTGAAAACCTTCCAAGGTCAGCCATACATGCCTTCTTTTATTTACAAATTCAAATTAGTCAATTCCAAAACATTCTACAGTGGAATTAGAATGAGGGTGGACCATACATATTCTAAATGAGGACCTAAATGAGCCTGAATACACCTTAGCATACTTCCATAATCTTCGCTAAGTTTTTAGCACAAGGTCAGCCAATACACGTGCAAACACATAAAACAATTAAGTACATGCTTCCTTAACTCAGTCCAATTTATCTGAACAACAAAATTCACTTGAACACAATCTGGAGTAAGTAATGAATACTTGCAAATCTATCCAAAACTTTCACAACAAATTTTACCCAAAGAATATGATCATCTTGTATATTTTAACTCACTGTAATACACTATAAATGTGGAACCCGACATCAACAACACAAAATCTCAATTCCTCTTGAACCAAGCAAGAGAGAAACCTCATTAACTTATCCTTAGAACTGAAAGTCCTAAAATCATGATGTAGAGAAATGTGGAGCAAATACATTTCTCCCAAACCATAGCCAAAAATACTGAATTACCTAGTTCACATACTGGTGAAAATATCTTGCATTGTATGACAATCCAATAGCCCAAATTCTTGATATAGCAACTATCAACATTCATGAATAATACCTTAGATCCGTACAAGCATAGAATCAACATAGAAGAAATGTGGAGCACATCCTAGAGTATACATTGAATACCTGCAAGACATCGTTTTCTTCATTTATCATTTTTTCTCAAAAGCACTTGGAAACCAAGTACCAAAGACAACATTTCAGCACAATAATTTACTCAAAAACACTTCCAGACATAGCAACATAAGAATAAATCCATTTACTCACAACATTTCTTCAACATCTCAAATATACACGCACAAACTGCAAACCTTCTTTATTACAATTTCCTCAATATTCTCAACATATATAGTCAATAACCAGCTTCCTCTACACATAGTTGACACCAATGGCAACAACAACCAATTGACATCAATGACAACACCTGTATACTTGCAACAATATCCCCCTTTGTCATTGATGAAAACACGTGATGTGAAAAACTATCAAGGACAATACAACAACTCTGAAGAAATTTTCTTGATTCCAATACAACAGTTTTGAAAAACTTTTCTTGATTCCTGAATAACTAAGATTTTTCACATGGTAATTTCTTTCCCCCTTTGACATAAATGGAAAATACAAAATATGTTTTGCATTTTTCTCTTCTTTTGACATTGAACAAAGATCTATACAAGCACTAAATACTCCCCCTTAGAAGTACACCCAAACAACTGCATAATGACAATACATGACACTACCTGCTCCCACTGAGAGGTAGCCACCAAACATTGGTCCAAAAGAGAGATAGATCCATAGACCCACTAGAGTGATGCATCTCCATATGCATCTAGTTCAAAAAAGGAGGGGCAATAACCCTCAACTTCTTTCAGAGATACTCAAAAGTATCTTTAGGAAGAGCCTTAGTAAATATGTCAATAATCTAATCCTCTGTAGGTACATACTCAAGCTTTACTTCATTCTTGATGACCTCCCTCAAAAAGTGATGATTGATATATGCTTTGTCCTTGAGTGCATCACTGGATTCTTTGAAATGATAATTGCACTTGTATTATCATGGAAAATAGAGATGGGATCATCATACATTACTCTAATATCTTTCAATGTTTGTCTCATACATAAAACTTACATGTGTAGCAAGATGTTTTAGCAATATACTTAGCCTCTACAGTGGATAAGGAAATTGAATATTTCTTTTTTCTTAACCATGATACCAATATGCATCCAAGAAATAATGCACCACCACTTGTACTTTTTCTATCATCAGCACAACCTTCCCAATCTGCATCTCTATAAGCACTTAGTGTAAAATTAGTATCCCTAGCATACCATAAGCCATGATCTAGAGTTCCTTTTAGATATCTTAGTATCCTCTTAATAGTTGTAACATTTGTCTCTTTGGAATCCTCTTGAAATCTAGCCACAAGACAAATTGCATGCATGATATCCGGTCTGGTAGTAGTTAAATACAATAGTCCACCAATCATTGATCTATATTTGCTCTGATCATCCTTAGGTGAATCATCATCCTTACTCAATTTGTAGCCAGTCACCATAGGAGTGCATAATGGTTTGGAGCCATCCATCCCAAATTTCTTCAACATTTATTTTGCATACTTTGATTCTAAAATAAAAATCCCTTTGTTTATTTGATTGATTTGGAATCCAAGGAAGAAAAACATCTCACCAAACATAGACATCTCAAACTCTTTTTGTATTTTTTCAGCAAACATCTTACACATAGTTTCGTTTCCTCCAAAAATAATGTCATCCACATACACAACTACTATCAATATCTTGTCATTTTCAATTTTGAAATAAAGATTGTTATCTATAATACCTTTGTTGAAACCTTATTGAATCAAATACTTGTCCAATCTTGCATACCAAGCTTTGGGAGCTTGCTTCAATCCATATAAATCCTTTTTCAATCTGCACACCATATCCAATTGATCTAACAACTGGAATCCCTTTGGATTTTCATGTATACTTCTTCTTCTAACTCACCATTCAGAAATGCAAACTTCACATCCATCTAAAAACTTTAAAGTCCTTACAAGAAGAAAATTCCAAAAACATTATGATAGCTTCCATTCTAACCACTGGATCAAATGTCTCCTGGAAACATATTCCTTCCACTTGTGAGTAGTCTTTACACATAAGCCTTGCCTTTTTTCTTACTACTCCATTCTCATTCAGTTTGTTTTTGAAAAACCACTTACTCCCAATTATGTTCTTGTTTGTTGGTCTAGAAACCAGTTCCCAAGTTTGATTTTTCTCAATTTACATAAGTTCTTCCATTGTTTTCATCAAATGTTCATCTTTGCATGCCTCACTCATTGTCTTAGGTTCAACTTTAGAAAGTAATCAATAATTTACCTCAACTTCTGTAATTTTGCTTCTTGTCAATACACCTTTCCTCTTGTCTCCAATGATCTAATATTCTCCATGATTATTTTGTACATACTTAGGGGTTTTAGGAACCCTTTCCAAAGCTTCTTCTTCTTCATTTTGCACTTCTTGTTCTCCAACTATTTATTCTACTTCTTTGCAATCAAGTTCATCTAACACATATCCATCAACTTTAATTGACTTCTTCAACACTTCATCAACCTTGACATTTGTGCTTCCTACAACCTTTCTCAGCCTTTTATTGTAGCATATGTAAAGGAAAATACCCTCATCACATCTAGCATCAAATTTTTCTAAATTTTATTCATCTCTCCTGATATAACATTTGCTTCCAAATATCTTGAAATACTTAACAGTAGGAATATTTCCACACCATAGCTCATAGGGGGTCTTAGTGTTGTTAGCTTTTTCTTGAACTCGGTTGAACACATAAATAACAGTGTGAATTGCTTCTCTCTAGTAAACTTCTAGTAGGTTTTCCTCTGTTATCAATTTTCTAGCAACTTCTTGAATTGTCATGTTCTTTCTTTCAGCAACTCCATTCTACTGAGGAGTTATAGGGGTAGAAAATTTTCTTCTTATTCCATGGGATTCACAAAATATCTTAAAATCAGTGGAGGTGAATTCACCATCTCTGTCAAACCTCAAACATTTTATTTTCAAATCTATTTCATTCTCAACCATTTCCTTAAATTCCTTGAATTTGTCTAATGCATAAGATTTCTCTCTAAGAAAAGTAACCCATGTCATTCTAGAGTAATCATCAATCAAAAGCATAAAATACCTGTCAACTTGTAGACTTCTCACCCTCGTAGGGCCACAAAGATCTGTATGAATCAATTCCAGTAGTCTGGTAGTAGATTTTTCCTTTGACCTAAAGTTATTTCTAGCTTGTTTTCCAAATGGACAGTCATTGCAAACAACATTAACAGGCTTTGTAATTCTTGGTAAATATCTCATAGCTTTTACTGCACTTATTCTCACCATATTATCAAAATTCATATTGCACATCCTCCAGTGCCATAACCAACTGTCATTAATCTGATACATAAAGTAATGTCCTTCAGTCCTCTTACTAGTAGAAATCATTGTTTCAGACCCTTTTTTTATTTCACATTTCTCATCCTTGAACACAAGATTATATCCATTACTACACATCTATCTGACACTCAAGATTTTATGTCTCAAACCCTTTACATAGTAAAAATCATCAGTGTTACGTTTACCATCAAAACTAATTAAACCTATTCCAAAAATATTAGCACCAAAATCATCTCCAAACTTAACTAAGCCTCCATCATATTTTTTAAGTCTAAAAAACTTACTTTTTCCACCAGTCATGTGATTTGAGTAGCCACTATCAACGACCCAGTAGTTCTTTTCCTATTTAGCATGAAGAACAAATATCACAGTACCTTCAACTTTCTCCGAAGCACTTTCCTTCACATATCTTTTAGGAGTAGATTCATCTTTTAAATCTAGGAACAAGCATTCATTATCATCAAACTCATCATTAGAAATGTTAGCATCTTCATTGACATAATATGCTCTTTTGATCATCTTTCCTTTATTTTCTTTACCTTCTATATGTTTATTTCTTTTAGCTCTTTTTGGACATCTTGAAGCATAATGACCTATTCCTCCATAGCTAAAACATTTGAATGGTAATTTAACTTGATACTTACTGGAGCCCTTTTTCATTCTTCTTACAAAATTAGCTTCCACTTCATCAAGATTTTCTTCATTTGGATCTTCCACTTTTGTAGCCTTGAAAGAATTTTTTGTCTTTGTTCCATTTTTCAAACCAAGCTTTCTCATTTCAAATGAGGTTAGAGTACCAATCAATTGATCTTTAGTATAATTATTAATCTACAATTTCCTCTATAGCAGATACCTTTTCACTATATATATCAGGGAGAGTTCTGAGTACCTTCTTTACTATCTTGGATTCATCTATTTGTGCACCAAGTCCTCTCATTCCACCTACCAACTCATCTACTCTTTGCATGAGGATTTAATGTTCTCATCTTCACCCATTCACAAGATCTCAAATTGTGCCTCCAAGTTTTGCAACTTTGCTTGTTTACCTTTTCATCTTCCTCATACATCTTTTCCAACTTATTCCAAACCTCTTTAGTAGTCTTCAGATTCATAACTTTAACTAATTCAAAATTTGAAAGACTATTTACAATAATAAACCTTTCCTTATTGTTTGTTTCATGTGCTTTGATCTCATCAAGAGTACTTGGACCATTAGTAGGAGCAACCTATTGGTTCTAAATAGAATTTTTTATCTCATATCCACAGTATGTCATATATCCTTCCATATTTTTCTTCCATAATCCATAGTCAATGTCATCGAACCTAGGACACTCAATAGTGATTTTGTTCGCCATCCCGAACCTTCCTTAAGTGGTTAAGTTGTTCTCCAAGGAACCTTGCTTTGATACCAATTATTAAACAAGACAACTGAGAGGAGAGGTGAATCAGTTGTAGCAACTTTAACCTTTAAAATTCTCAACAAAATTTAGATCTACATGCATTCACAACACTTTTACTCTACTAATGTGTTTAATTATTAAATGCAGACACAAAAATTGAAAATAGTAAAACCATGCACACAATAACACTAGATTTACATGGAAAACCTAATGAGGGAAAAACCACGATGAGGATTAGCTCACAATATAAATAATTCCAAAACTTAATACAGAGGATCATTGCCAAAAAGGCTCACTACCAAAATAGGACACACTATCCAATGAGGGCTCACTGCCTAAGATCATTGTCACAAAATTACAAATAAGATAGAAAAGGGTTGTTACAGAGAGAAAACTATCTCAATGCAATAGAGATTCCACCACAATTTTGCTCACACTTTTGCAGACATGCTTGAAAGATATAGTACACCTTCAGCTCATTGCCTTCAACAACTCAACACTTTGAAACTCAAACTAATCTTCTCGAACTCGCATCATACACACATATTTCACATCTATCTATATATCTCATAAACATCTGAACTCATACTTATACCGTATTCATTCTTGAAAACCTTCCAAGGTCGGCCATACATGCCTTCTTTTATTTACAAATTCAAATTAGGTCAGCGCCAAAACATTCTACAACAAAAGTAGAATGAGGGTGACCCATACATATTATAAATGAGGACCTAAATGAGTCCCAACTTGCCTTACCATACTTTTGTAGTCTTCGCTAGTAGTGTTTAGCACAAGGTCGGCCAATACCCATGCAAACACATAAAATAATTAAGTACATGCATCTTTAACTTGGTCCAATTTCTCCTGACAACAAACTTCACTTGAACATGATCTAGAGTAAGTAATGAACACTTGCAAATCCAACTAGAACCTTCACAAAAAAAATTGCTTGACGGATATATTTGAACTCACTGTAATACACTATAACTCTGGAACCCAACATCAGCAACACAAAATCTTAATTCCTCTTGAACCAAGAAAGAGAGAAACCTCATTAAATTATCCTTAGAACCGCAAGTCCTAAAATCATGATGTGGAGAAATGCAGAGAAAATCATTTCTCCCAAACCACAAGCAAAAATATT
>VDFB02343694.1:0-10418 GCA_007258455.2 Sequoia sempervirens | reverse complement strand
TATATTTTTGCAAAGTTTTAATAAAAATTCATAATTAAGTATTTACTTGGAAAAAATTACAAAAAAATATGCATCACACTGGGGTATGAGTCCCTCTACTTATATCTAAAATATTATTAAAAAATATTATAATTTTGTTGTGGTTAGGGTGGTTAGGACAACACCTACTCTATTTTTTCCCCAAATTTAAGTACTACAACATTGAAATTTTAAATTTTCACCAAACGAATTTCATTTTTTTTAAACAAACCCAGTAGTTTAGAAACTACATTTAATTTGCTACAAATTCTATTCTTATATAATTTTGATATAATATAGATAACTTATTCAAATTTTAATGTTGTTGCCTAACTCATTTTTCTAATTTTTTGCTACTTATACCTATTTTTTCCATGATGATTCCCAAGCATTACACCCATTTAGTTTGCCATGGGATCTTCATCCTGGGGGCTTGATCATCCCTCTTGATCATTATCATTCCATCTTGCTAACATAAGTGCATTGAAACCTCTTTCTCGATATGCATGGCTACTTTAGTGTGAGTTTGAAGCAAGTTCATCCTCTCACTAAAGTGGGGGCTAAATGTGCTATAGAAAAATGGCCCCTTGTCATTTTCATGGTCTTTTAGGCCTTTCCTCTTGATGTTTGGTCTATTTTTCCTTGATTCATTGATGTAATGTGGCTTGAACATTCACATTAGGTTCTTAAAATGTAAATAATGACATCTTGTGAAGGTGTTGTGAAGTGTTGTAAAACATTTCTAAACTCTTCTAGACTATTAATTACAATTCACCTAAAAATCACTTTTTTACTCATCATCAAGTTCTATTTTAAAGTGTTATAAAGTCTTGTTACAAGATTTCACACTTTTCTAGGCATAATTTAACTATTTACACCTTTCTTATACTTTATTTGACTTCTTTATTCCTTTATAAGGCTTAATTAAGTGTATTTTTGAATGTAAACCTAACAAACAACATTAAATGTGACTTAATTCCCAACTCCCATTTTCAGGTCCTGAGTGGGACCCATTTGCCATGGGTGGCAAATGAGTCCCCCTTGGCTCCAAATTAAAAATATTTTAAATTTTATTTTGGTATTTTATTCAAAATCACTTGATGTCACCCTGTGATGAGGTATTAGCGGGCTACTAAGGCACAAGATTGTATAAATAAGTGATCTCTCCTCATTCATTCAAGTAATCTCATACAATCATACAATCATTCAAGCACTTTCCAACATGAAATCAAGCACTAATCAAACATTCAAAGGAAACCATTGACATATCTTCATAATTTCATCAACAAGGGTTTGGTAAGTTGATAGCATTTACATGTTATTAGTTTACCTTTCTCTTTCATTTCATTATGTCATTAAGGATTTGATTACCAAAGTGGGGTTTGACCAAGGAAAACCCCTATTTTCTAACCCTCAACCATTTTTCCTCTTTGTGCATGTGTTTTGTGTGGATTTATCAAGCATTTAGGTCTTGAAAAGTGGAGAACAAGTCAACTAGGTGCTTCAAGTCAAATCAACCACATTTCAAGCTTGGAGAAGGTTTTTTGTCTGTTTCCTGTAGAATTCACTTCAACAACCCAACAAGAAGACATTTCCAAATATAGTGTTGCAGAGTTGTCTCCTGATTTCTCAAAAATTTTGGAGAGGACTGATTCTCCATTAGTGGCGAATGAGTCCCACCTTAGGACTGAAAATCTAGATTTTTTTAGATTCTAGATCCCAATAATCAAAAATGGGTTTCCGATAGTTTTCATCAGAAGTGGGACAGATTTTCCATCAATGGCTAATGAGTCCCACTATTGATTTTCAGTAATCCCAGACAACATTCTACAGATTCCAAATTCCTCAAATCTTGTTGAGGTGCACTCTGATTCATCCTTTCACTTTCTATTTTACATCTTGTTCATTCTTAGTTCATTCTTTGCATATCATAGTGTGTATTCAAACATTGCATTCATCTTAGGTTTTGCATTCATAATTGTTCAATTTCATAGCTTAGTTGCATTCATATCATTCCATTTAGTCCTAATTACATCATGCATTTCCTAATTTGAGTGAAATAGCTAATTCTTTGGCCCTTGCTTTCTTCTTTTAGGTGCAAAACCCTAGAAGTGCTAGAAAGTCCTAGAGAGCCAAAAAATCTATGGTTCACTTAGTACAATATGTCATACTTACACAAGACTCTTTAGATTGTGAGATTTTGTACTCTTCTTTAAAGGAAGGTGTAAAACGTAATGAATTCAAATCAACAATTTTTTGTGTGAGGACATTAATCTCAAGTGAGGACTTATTTGTTTCGTTCAAATGATAACAATCAAGACTGCTAGTTTCTAGCAATTTAGGATGCACTATTGTTAAAGTTAGATTAGAGGAATCTTTTGTAAGAGTGTTGATATTAAGTGAAGGCTTGTTTAATGGGTTGATTTCTATTAGAGGATAATAGCCAAGACCATGAGTTTTTTCTTGCATGTTAGGCTCTATAGGGACACAAATACCTTGTTCTCTAGCACCACATCCTTTTCCATAAAGTTTCTTCATCTCTTTTCGATTCGGTGGTTGTTGATATTCTATCTCATTAATTTTTTTTTGTATAATCTACTTCTTCTAAAGTGGTTGAGGTGGATTCTTTTGAAGGGTTGTCTGAATTTTGCATTGACATTACTAATTTTTGTTTTCCCTTGTCTGAATCTTTGTATATGACCTTGTATTTTCCCATGAATGCTAGTCATAAATTCAACAATCTTGTGGACAAAGATTTTGGCACCCTAATTCTCTCTAACTCTTCAAGCGTTTTTCACCTAAAAGGAGAGGGATGGGCCAAAATGGGAAATGTCCTCATTCAAGATTAATGTAAAGACGGATGCAATGTATCTAAATATGATGTCTAATGCAAATAAACTGAAAAAGAAAGATGATTATTAAGACTAAACTTAATAAATGTAAAGTGCTGGAAAATAAATTGTGATATGCAAACATGTGATAAATGACCTAGAGATGTAAACAAAATTGAATAGAGAAGGCTATCAAAAAATATGTGTACCTGAGAAATTGATGAAGAGTTGATTAGGAGTTGTAGAGACCTCTGAAATTCTAAAATATAACTTTGAGCCAATTGTTAAGGACACTAAGCCAATTGGGACATGCAGGAGGAAGATGATTCCATCAATCCTTCACCTTATTCTTCAATGATTTTCAAGCCCTTAAAGTGTCTAAATTTGTAAACACACAATGAAAGAAAAAGAAATGGTGAATGTTAGGGCATGGGGGTTTTCCTTGGTCAAACCCCTTTTTAGGTAATTAAAGCAAATGAAGAAAGAATGTAATGAAGTATACAAAAATGGAGTTAATACCTTGCCATGATGTCTGATCTTGAATTTTTGTAGCAAAACATGAAGAATCTTCCCTTGAATGTCCTTTGAAGCTATCTCGATGACTTGCAATGATAAACCCTAGATTTCTTGACTTCACAACATGATGAATGATGGATGGATGATGATGAATTATGAATTAGGTAAAAATACGTCTTCACAGGCTAACCTTCACATGCTAACCTTAGGTCTTAAGGAATAAAAACCTGAAAGAAATTTAAATTTATTTTAATTTTTGAGCCAAATGGGACTAAGTCACCACCAATGGCGACTTAGTCCACTTGGGAATTTTTAAGTGGATTTCTAGAATTGTGATAATTTGAATAATGTTTATCAGGTTCTTCTTCAACAAGACACTTAAGTCCAGCCTGTAACTATATAAAGGGGCCATTTAAAGCATAAGAATGGTGCAAATATTGATGACAAGCCTAGGAAAGTGTGAAAAAATTTCACAAGACTTTACAACACTTTGATATAGGTCTTGGTAAGGTTATTTAGGTGAATTATGATATTATGGTATTAGAAAAGTGTGAATATGTGTTACAACACCTTACAACACCTTTACAAGACATCAATAAATGCATTTTATTCAATTTGAAAGGGCCCAAGACGTAATGTGGATTTGTGAAACACCTCACAATAGTAAATCAAGGCCTCATTAAGTCCATTTTGTCATCAATTAATCCCAAATCAAGCAATCAAAAAGGGATACTTTTTTTGTGTCCACAATTAGCCCCCACTTTAGTGGGAGGATGAAATTACTTCAAACTCACACTAAAGTAGCCATTCAAGAGGAGTCCAATCATAGCAATGTGTATGAAAAAAGAATGAAAAAGATCAAAGGAGATTGAGCAAGCCCCCACAAGATCCTAATTCAAACCAACATAAGTGCAAGACGACACACACAAAGTGAATGATTTGTAGTAGACCAAGATATGCAATCATGCAATGGCAAGAACTAGAAGGAAATGAAAATGCAGTGGATCAAGCTTCGACTATTTTTCCAAAAAAAGAAATGTATACTCATTCTGGGGTGACAAAACTCATGGTTGTCCATTGGGTGAGAAGGCCCAAGTATACTCACTCTGGGGCCATAGAACTTCTAGTTGTCCATGGGGAAAGAAAGCCCTAAAAGGTGACACACATAAGGTCAATATGTTCTCACATACACACAGGTGGCTATGGGGAAAATTCATGCCTTGGAATGGGCTTCCCACTCAACCATACCAAAGTTATACCTCTTGATAACTTTGATAAGGTGCCACAATGAAAATTCTTTTAGAGATCTATGAGGTAAGAAAAACTTCATACGCTCGACACTCATCGACGAAAAGGATGGGACTAGAGGCATGCAAGATGTGTTATGCAAGGTGGCCATGTAAATAAAAAATGGTGCAAGGAATGTTCAAAGGTATTTTTCTTAGTTTTTGTAAGGTCTCATCTTAGGGAACATTGTGCTTAACATCTCCAAGAGAGGATGTGTGAAAGGAGTATCACACTTTTTGGAGGAAATCAATCTTAATGAATCCACCAAGAAAAGGATGCATTGCAAGAAGAAAGAAATCACACAATGAAATGTGAGTTTTGATGTATTGCCCCACTTTAAAGGAGTTGGAAACACCAGTACTATGAGCAATTGCTTTAAAGTAGAATAAGAAGACATGAGAGCTTACATGGAAATGCCTATGCCAAGTCATATGTTCCTATAAGCTATGTCATGAAAAAGGTAGTATGTCACATCCGAGCCAACCTAAGACATGTCGTCCACATGCCAAGCTTACTATATGTTCATGAAAGGTTAACGACTAGCCAAAAGAGGCAACGGAAAGTGACATACAAGGACAAGGCTACCTAACCCCTTGCCTCACTTAGTGCGGGACAAGTGTGACCTAAAATTATTAGTAAAATGTACATGCTAGAGTGAGAATCAATATCAATTAGAAGGATTAGGTGCCCCCATAGAAGGAAGAACACAAAACTTCTTAAAATGTTGGATTTTACTACTCAAAGATTTACATTCATTAGTGGAATGACCATGAACTCTATGGTATGCACCAAATGAAGTCCTGTAATAGAATTTCTTTTGAGTTCTTGGAGGAAGAGTGATCAAGTGATCTTGGAGAAGTATTGACAAGATACCCTCTTGATCTATGGTATATGTTGTATTATGTGACAAAAATATCTCTTGATTAGTATTAGTTGTCATACCCACACAAGGCTCTTTAGATTGTGATATTTTGTTCACTCCTTGGAAGGAGGGTGTAAAATCTAATAAATTCAAATCACTAGTGTTTTGCAAGATGACATTGACATTAAGAAAAGGTCTATTTGTCTGTTTGAGTGCTTGTAAAGGAGAACAATCAATACGACTAGTGTTTATCAGTTCATGGTGTATCACGGTATAATTTGTCTTAGAAAGATGTTTTGTGATGATATTGATGTTGGGGGAAAGCTTGATTACTTCTATCAAAGGACTATAACCAAGACCATGTGTTGTTTGTTGTGTGATAGGATCTATAGGATTGTGGATACCTTTTCTGTGAGCACCACAACCTTTTCCATTGTATCCAAGTTATTTCAAAAGCTCATAAGCTTGTCCATAAAGATTTTTCATTGCTTTTGAATCGAGTGGTTGCTCACTCTTGTGTTCATAAAAGGTTGTTGTGTAATTTATTGGCTTTTATTCTAGAGTGGTTTAGGTGGATATGTTTGAAAGGTTTTCTGAGTTGTGTGTTGACATGTTGCTTTTCTGTGTGCCTTATTGGAATCTTTTTTTATGATCTTATACTCCCCCATGAGTGTTGGTGTGAAGTCTAAGGAACCCCAATCATCATGTAATAGCTTTGTGACTTGTTCAATATGTTGTTGTTTGTCTTTATGATGGACATGTTCCACTTGAGTGGTTGGGGTTAAGGTGTTCAAGGGGTTCTCTTTGTTTTTCTCAAGTTGTAAGACACTATAAGGCTCATGATCAGCATCAAGGGTGAACACTTTGTTGTTGTAGATGCATTTCATTTAATGATGAAGAGTTGAAGGCACTACATTCATCTCATGAATCCACAACCTTCCTAAAAGAAGATTATAAGAAAGATTATGAGGCATGACATGGATTGGTGTTTGCAATGTTTCCACTCCAACTATAATAGGTAAAGTGATCATGCTAAGTGGTTTCTTTTTTTCATTGTAAAATCCCTTAATAGATAAAGAATTAGGTTGAATTCTTGATCTATTCACATGAAGCCTATCCAAGAGATTTACACTACACACATTGAGAGTGGAATCATTGTCAACAAGGGTTCACTTTATCCTAGTGGTATTGTATAGAGAAATGATCATGGAAGATTCTTTTTGTTTTTGCACATCCAAAGGGGGGAGTTCACTTTGGTGGAAAACATTTTCATCATTCAATCCTTGAATTTTTCTTTCTATGTCATTTTGTTGCACATTAGAAGGGATAGGAACTTGTTGTAAGGCTGTTTGAAGAATAGAATGATAAGTAGGTGAAGTATGAATAAGGTCCCAAAAAGATATCTTTGCAGGAGTGATCTTAAGTTGTTTAAAAAGGTCATACTCTTGTAATCGAGGGGCACTAGATAATATAGAATTAGGCAAAGGTATGCAAGTCAAGGTTGGTTGTTGTGGTGACAGATTATTTCTAGTGTTGTATGCATGAGCAATAGTATTATGACTCGGTTGCTATGAGACATTATTCTGAGGTGGGTAGAGGGTGAATTTGTGTTTGTGTTGAGTTGGAGGCTTGTGTGATGGTGGGTAAAGAATGAGTTTAGGTTGATTTTGAGTTTGTTGTTTGTGTGAAGGTGGGTGGAGAATTAGAGGGTTCTTAGGATGACCCATAGGGTATGTATGAGGTCCATTGATCGAGGGGGATCTAATGGAAAATTGTGCATTCATAACCTCAATGGTCTTTATTTGATGTATCTCTAATGAAGGGCAATCTAGAGTATTGTTTTCATTTTCTTGCACCATGATATTCTCCCTAGGAGGAGAGCTTTTGGAGAACTACAAATCAAATTTTCTTAACATTCAATGGTTGGTTCTTCTAAATGGACTTCATCGTAAGTAAGGGAATGATCAATGGTTGAATTTTCATGCTTAATAAGTATTTCTGTAGAAGGGGAAGAACTAAGATACTCATGACCTATATTGATTATGTTTTCTAACATCAAAGTATCTTCTTCAGAACTAGGAGAGTTACTAGGAAAATAACAAATGTTATTGTCATGATTTCTAATTGTTATGTTAGGTTGGTTGTGAATGTCTTGTCCATTAAGAAAGGTAAAACAAGAGAAATAACTAGGATTCTCAAAACTCTCATGAATTGATTCTTCTACCAAAATATCTTCTTCACCAAGAGGAGAGATATTAAGAGAAGAACAAGTATGATCATTAGGAATTTCCAAAGTTGTATTATTTGTCACTAAAACACTCTCATAAGGAGGGGATAGTAATTTTTTTTGAACAAGTCTAAATATGTAAGTTACTAACATTATTTGAAAAAAAATGAAAAGCACTTGTAACCATTTCATGCAATGTTTTAGCAATGTAAAAAATGTATATCCATAGATGCAAAACATTTTTATCCAATATATGCAAATTTTTAAGAAGGAAAACAATGTACATGAAAGAATGAAAAGAACTTTTATCCAACCTATGAAAAGTTTTATGAATAGAAACATTGTGTACACAAAAGTGAAAAGTACTTTTAGTCCTATGTGATGTAAAATTTTAGAAATGTGAGCTTTCTCAGATCTAAGGATGCTTGTAAGTGAAGTAATTTAAAGAATGAGTAGTCTAAAATGATGTTTTTGAGTTAGATGCATATAAAAAATGTTCCTAAAACTTTCTAGACCTATAGTATATGATACTAGGAGGCCTAGGAAGGACATAAATGAAGTTTCTAAATAGACCATTACCTAGAATGGGACTAAGTCACCTAGAATGGCGGATTATTCCCAGTTAGTGTTTTTGGACAAATTTTTTAAAAAATTCAATGGATTTGGATGCTTTTTAGTATGTATGACCTGAACACTAAAGGAAAATGTAATTTTTAGATGATTTTCAATGATTTAGGATACAAAAATGCAAACTATATGCACTTTCACTAATGCAAAATTAAAAAACCCTAGAATGCAAATTAACTAATGCAAAATGAAATGAAATGTTAATGCAAGATAATCCTAGGATGTACTTGAAATTAGAAGAAAAAATATTCAAATTTTGGGTTCACCAAAATTTGGACAAAGATTTTGGCACCCTAATGATCTCTAACTATTCTAGGCTTTTTCACCTAAAAGGATAGAGATGGGCTAGACTGGGAAATGTGCTCATTCAAGATTAATGTAAAGAGGGATGAAATTTATCTAAATATGATGCCTAATGCAAATAAACTAAAAAGGAAAGATGATTATTAAGGATAAACTTAAGAAATTTAAAGAGCTAGAAAACACATTGTGATATGAAAACATGTGATAAATGACCTAGAAATGTAAACAAAATTGAATAGAAGGTTATGAAATAGAATGTGTACACCTAGAAACTGATGAAGAGCTAACTATGGATTGCAGAGACCTCTAAAATTCTAAAAAAAATGACTTTTAAGCCAACTAGGACACTTACGCCAAGTTGGGCAATTTAGTCCCAGATCGGGGAAACTGCTCTAGAGCCCGTTTCAGCCAAATGGGTATCACGATCTACAAAAATTTCTAAAAAATAGGTTTAGTGGGACTAAGCACCACTATTGGAGACTTAGTCCACTTTTGAATTTCTAAAAATTTGAAAGTGGAAATGGAAGCCCTTGGTTTGCACTCTGGTTCCTGACAAGTGTCTGGTTCTGAAACTCTAATTTTCGGGCCTGAAAGTGACTTTTTCTTGATATTTTGACCTTGTAAGGAGGAAGATGACTCCAACAAGTCTTCATATTATTCTTCAATGATTTTTAATTCTTCAAAGTGTTTAAATCTTCAAACACACAATGAAAGAAAAAGAAATGGTGAATGTTAGGGCATGGGGGTTTTCCTTTGTCAACTTTCAAACCCCTTTTTAGGTAATTAAAAAAAATGAAGAAAGAATGTAATGTTTAGTATGCCAAAATGGATTTAATACCTTTCCAAGATGTTTGATCTTGAATTTTTGTAGCAAAACATGAAGAATCTGCCCTTGAATGTCCTTGGAAGCTATCTTGGTGACTTGCAATGATAAACCCTAGCTTGCCTGACTTGAGAACATGATGAATGATGGATAAATGATGATGAGTTATGAATTAGGTCAAATGAGAGGGGAAAACCCTATATTTATACACAATTATTCCCTAATTCCCGAAAATACCTCATCACAAGCCAACCTTAGGTTTTAAGGAATAAAAACTTGAAAGAAATATAAGTTTATTTTTGAGCCAAATGGGACTAAGTCACCACCAATGGTGACTTAGTCCACTTGGAAATCTTTAAGTGGATTTTAGGAATTGTGATAATTTGAATAGTGTTTATCGAGTTCTTCTTGAACAAGACACTTAAATAAGGCCTATAAGTGTATAAAGGGGCCATTTAAAGCATAATAATGATGTAAATATTGATGACAAACCTAGGAAAGTATGAAATTTTTCTACAACACTTTACAACACTTTGAAATGGGTCTTGGTAAGGTTATTTAGGTGAATTATGATATCATGGTCTTAGAAAATTGTAAAGATGTGTTACAACACCTTACAACACCTTTACAAGACATCAATAAATGCATTTTATTCAATTTGCAATAGCCAAAGACCTAATGTGGATGTGTGAAACACCTCACAATAGTAAATCAAGGCCTCATTAAGTCAATTTTGTCATCAACTAATCCCAAATTAAGAAAGAAAAAAGGGATACTTTTTCCATGTCCACAAATCCCAAATCATCTAGTGATATCATTGTGAAGGGTTTAGGACATCTATATTTTTGTTGTTATTGCATGGGTTCTACTTGTGTATTTGGTGTTAATGTATTTGAATGATTCTCCTTGTTTTTATCAATGTTC
>VDFB02343692.1:0-25544 GCA_007258455.2 Sequoia sempervirens | reverse complement strand
ATATGAGGCACTAGATAAAAGAATCTATTTTAAGATGGTATAATTTTTTTTCCATTTTAGATAAATATTTAATATGAAAGTTGACGTCCGATGAAAAAAATTATTTTTTGATTCACACACATTTTAATATTTATTTAAAAATATATATTTATCAAAATTGGAAAAACATATATCCATGCACTAAAATTTCAAGCTATAAATACGCACAAAAAAATTAAAACAAAAAAAAAAAAAATTACTATAAAAAGTTTGACATCCCATGCAACTTCACTTTTCAGCATCTTATCAGCAACTAAATTATAGTTTTAATTTATTAAAAACTAGTGTAAAATATTTTTTAAATTTTTTTTAAAAAATACAAACATAAAATATACTAAATATATATATATTTTACTAGTTTACATCATTTCAAAATTCAAAAAATATATGCCACTTTTTAGTGATTCAATTTTAAAAATTAGATCAGCATTGGCCATTCCCTTGATAAAGTGTGACACAACTTTGTGCTTTTACCCTTATCCCACCTAAGCAACTACTTAACACAAGGGATCCTTTACATTTTAAGCAATAATAAGCATGAAGACAAATGATAATAATAAAAAATATTGACAGATGCATAGTACACCTACACCTATATTTATGCACACTAAAGGCCCAAACAAACAAATAAAGACATTATCAACAAAAAAAATAGAGATGTGCAAATATCTAAATAATAATTTTTTACCACGATGGGTGCCATTATGTGAACCCTATTTCCAACTTGCATGATCAAAGCAAATAATCAAATTATTAGATCAAAATGCAAGTTTAGAATAAGAATTCCCCATAACATCCATTTGCATTATTAAAGAACAACGAAAAAGATGAAACAATTGAGCAAAAAAACCAAAGATAACTATTCCTATTCTTAAACAAAGCAAACACTTGATCTTATGGGGGGATTGGTGCTACTTTGATGTGAAAAGTAGCCCTTTAGATAAGCTAAATGATGAAACTGCTTTGAAGATGATATGGATTCAAATAACAATGATGTATTTGTGCATGAGATTATGGAGTGGACAAAATTAGCTCTCCATTGAAGAGAGTAACTTTGCATGAGAATTGTGGATGATTTGTTGAAGAATGAAGCTTCCATTTATAGACTTTCAAGTTGAAAGAGTGTTCAAAAGAGAGCAATGTGGGATAATGTTTTAGCCAATGAGATGGAGCCACTTGTCAAATTGTGAGTGGTTGAGGAATGTGCAAGTTTTGGTCAATGTTCCCATAAATGAGATTGGTTGGCATTTTTAAATTTCAAATTTTTCTTGTTGGAGGGAGAAAATGAGACTTTAATGCTAAGTGGGGGACATGTAAGAGGGAAGTTATTGCCAAGTTGGAAGGGACAAGTCAACTTGCTTTCAAATTCAAACTTGAGGAATATTCTCAAAAGATACTTTATTGAGGGAAAATGATGATTTTAATGAATGAATAAAAATGCTTTATTGATGCAAGTGGGAAAAACTAGAGGATGTGATGGGTGATTGGATTAGCATTAATCAGGATTATATTAAATTAGATGATGATTAGATGCTTTGACCCATTTGACTTAAATACTTTGATTTATTTAACTCAAAAGGGATGGAATATGCATTTGGGATTTAATTAAATGAAGTTTGGTTTAGTTAATTAAAAGGGTGATATGAGACTTAAATTAAACAAAGTTGATTTATTTAATTTAAATGGAATCCTTAGGAGATTGAATTTAATGAATTTGATTTACTTGATGAGTGGATGAATGTGAATTTGATTTATTTGATGATTGAATGAATATGAATGAATTGAGTGCACGATGTTAATTTCACATGTCTATAGTTTTATGCTAGGAAAGGTCCTATTTCACACCCCAACATGTTGGATCATTCCATGCTACATTATACTGGCAATCTCTTAAGAGCCCTAAGTGTGAAAAAGTGACAAAATTTGATAAACTCTTTCTCATAAACCATGACACTTATAAATATTGTGTCTAAAGGTACAGGGTCATGTAGGGTACCTCTATAATAACCTCTCTCATTTTTCATATCTCCAATCCATTTGGTTGTGGTGACAAGTTTTTGCACATTAAAAAAAGTATTAAATGCATTGAAAAGAAAGTTGCAAGGTGGTGTAATTTTTGTTCTATTCATTGTGTGACCAAGCCATCAGTTCCAACATGTCTAGGTGAGTGGGTTTATGCTAGGAAAGTTCATGTTTCACACCCTAGCATATCATATCGTTCCAAGCTACATTGTACTGACGATCCCTTAAGAGCCTTAATTACAAAAAAGTGGGAAAATTCGATGAGATCTTTCTCAGAAACCATGGCAAGTAGAACCATTTCATGTAAAGTTAAAAGTTCTTGTAGGGTCCCTCTACAATAATATCTCTTCGTTTTTCATATCTACAATCCATTTGGCTGTGGTGACAAGTTTTTGCACGTTGAAAAAATATCAAATGCATTGAAGAGAAAGTTGAATGGTGACATAAATAATTTATATTTGTCATGTAGCCAAATTGACATTTCCAACACATATAGGTGGGTGGGTTTATGCTAGGAATGGTCCTGTTATGCACCCCAACATGTCAGATCATTCTAGGCTACATTGTATCGATAATCTCTTAAGAGCCCTAAGTGCAAAAAAATGACAAACTTTGACAAGGTTTTTCTTAGAAACTATGACACTTATAAACATTCCATCTAAAGGTATAAGGTCATGTAGGGTCCCTCTACAATAATCTCTCTCATATTTTCATATCTCCAATCCATTTGGCTGTGGTGACAAGTTTTCATATATTGAAAAAAATATCAAATGCATTGAAGAGAAAGTTGCAAGGTGGCACAATTTTTGTTCTTATTTGAGCTACTAAGAACCTAGATAGTTAGATTGTTCATGATACATATGACACATGCTTATTCATCATATATATAACACTCTCCTTACTGAGACACCCTTTGTACAAAAGTATTTTAGTAAATAACTTTATATTTGTAGGGAAATAAAACATATCCTATTATTACTTTAGATGTCTAAATTATGATAAATCAACCCAATGTAATTTGACCCTAAATTAATTAAATGAGATGATAATTGAGATGCATTGAGGATAAATTATGTGACATATTTGCATAGTTATTTCAATGTATCTTGTTGACTATGTTCCCTTGACTTGGCTAATGATCTATGATAGATGGGAGCTAGTTTGGATCTAATATTAGAATATTGTATAGATTGTAGCCATAGATTGGTGCTAAGATTTTGTTGTTTGGGAAAAATTATGCATGTGATTTACTCCACCTAGTTTGACTCTATCGTGATATAATGAGCTTGTCTCCTATCTTATACCCATGGATTTTTGGAATGGGTTCATCCTCACATTTACCTACTTTCTCACCAAATATGGTGTTGATGAACACCTTACCTTGGGGATTTTCTATGAGATGATTGAAGTATGAAATTGTACTTACTCTAAGTAAAATTCCTTGTTTGATTTCTCAACATTAAAGACATCCAATATAGTTATATAAAATGTCTAAATGATTATGCAATAACTTTTTATAATGATGTAATACTTCATATTGCTACTTCATAATACATTTTATGAAGTTCTTTTCAATGAAAACTCAATCATGCTACTAATTTCTTAGCGGCTCTCTTTAAAATACAATAAAATAAAATAACTCTTTGATAATATCTCTCAACTTCAATTACATAATTTATTTCTAAAATCATATATATTAATTATTTATCCAACTCTAATTTAATGTTTATATTAACCTAAATTATTCATATAAAACATTTTATTTCTTTACAATTTAAAATAAATTCAAACATTAACAATGTAAAAAATTTAAACAAGATCATGGAAAAAAATAAATTGAATTTTATGAATGTCATGTTAACAACAACAAGATCATAAATACTCAATTTAAAATCTTTTAGCACACACTCCAATAATAATAATTCAATTATAAAAAAATAAAATAAAAGATGAGACCATGACTTTAATTTTGTTCAAGGAATATAATTACTTAGACAATTCAATTTAGAAACAAAAAAAACTAATAAATTAGATCAATATAATTATTTTGTTGAGATAGTAACATTTGAAGCAATAAATATTTAGTTATGATTCACATCTGACAATAACAATATATTTGCGAAAGGCCAAACAAATAATTTAAAACATATTAAAAACAATATAATACACTTTTATCATCTATAATATTAGATTTTTTAATAAAGAAAATGATAGTTGAACACCTATCCACCACTCCATTCACATTTGGCTATATTTATTAATTGAAATCAAAATAATTGAAAGTTTGGAAAAAAATCAATTGCTTTGAGATATTATATTTATTAATTGTAATTAAAATAATTGCATGTTTGGAAAAATAACTCATTCAATAAATAATTGCACCCAAAGGAGGTTCAAGGATTACCTATGTATGGATGGATTACGTATTTATCATATTTATTATATGTATGTTAATATATTAGAGAGTACGTGTTTGTGCACGTGTATGTATGGATGCCAAGTGCTACAAATTCTAGTTGTATGTGGTTGGATTAAACAATTATTAGTTAGTACTAAATAATAGAATGAAATTAAGTATTATCTAATTGTGAAATATTTGCATACAATTTGAAACATAAAGCAATGCAAATGAAAAAAAGAGAATTGCCATCAAATTGATAAAAAACATTGCAAATGAAAATAAAATGTTCCCCTTAGAAAACTAATATTTATTTGGTTTGTATGTGATAAGCGAGATTTTGGAGGCTTTAGGTGATAGTTTGGAAGCTTGTAACATTAAATGAGAACCGATTTCCATTAAATAACAGCTAAAACTTGTTTTCCACAACAAAAATCATTGA
Source organism: Sequoia sempervirens (assembly GCA_007258455.2). NCBI lineage: Eukaryota > Viridiplantae > Streptophyta > Pinopsida > Cupressales > Cupressaceae > Sequoia > Sequoia sempervirens. The sequence continues at coordinate 20,643 of VDFB02343692.1, read as the reverse complement.
TTTGCATGTGTGACAATCCTTTCTTATTCAAATCTCACACTATATGTAACCTATTGACTAATAAAGACTTTCTTTAAAGAAGCTATATGTTTTTTTTTTTTTTTGGTTAGAGGAGGTGCACCTGCACAACCAAACTCTCTAGAATGCACTCCAATCAGGCTGGAATGAATCTGCACCTTACTCTCTAGAATGCACTCCAACCAGGCTGGAATGAATCTGCACCTTACGCATATCTGGAATTTTGAGCTCCTTTAGTGAACGCCATAAAATTAAATGATAGGTGAAAGAAACCAAACCTTCTGGTACTTTGAATAACGACATATTTTACTCCTTAACTAAAGTAAATACGAACAGATTTCAGGCGCAGACATTTTCTTCGAGTGGTCGTCCGACTTTGGTTTCCACAGTTTTTAAAGTGCGCGGACGGACACTGTACATGGACGGACCCTGCCCATATGCGTGCGATCAGTTATGTCAATTGTTGTAGTGTATGTGGCTCTATTCCTGGCCTTCACAGACCAGTTAGTGGCAGATCAAAATACCTCAAAGGTCCTATACCACTGTGACCCTAACGATACCCTAAACGCCAGTGTTTTCAAGGCAAATTGTGAACCAGTCTTGAATTTGCTTGCCAAAGACATCTCAATCACTCGTTTTGGGAGCGAATCCCAGGGGACAGGCGGCGATGAAGTGTATGGCCTTGCTCAGTGCAGGGCTGACTTCCGTCTCTCTCACTGTGTCCAATGTTTTCAAGAGGCACGGAAACAACTCGCCCTACTTTGCCCTATGAAAAATGGAGGACGAGTGTATATCGATGGATTTTTCTTGCGTTATGCGAATTTTACATTTTTAACTCAGCCATTCGACACCGGCATCACTGACTGCGCCTTTTCCTCCAACAGCAGCGCCGATAAATTCTCAGAGGAAACGCTAAAGTTGATTAGCGAGACCGTTGACAAAGCCCCTGCAAATAACAGTTTTGCAATTGCTCGGACAGTTGTTTCTGCTTCTTCCACAAATATATATTCTCTTGCTGAATGTTGGGAGTCTCTTACAACTGACGGCTGCCAAACATGTCTGCAGCGGGTCCAGAATCAGATAGGTAGCTGCCTTCCATCTACCCAAGGTCAAGTGCTCGAAGCCGGCTGCTATTTACGATACGACACGAATCCTTTCTTTTCTCTCAATGGGATTGCAGGTAACATAGCTTGTAATGAAATCTGAAAGAGGTATCATTTAATTTCATTGTTTCTTGCTTGAATTGTAATGTTTGACTGTTAAACTTGGCAGCGATAAACACAGACGGAGGTGGAGGGTCAAAATCGAAGACTGGGCATTAGTGTTGGAATTACAGGAGGAGCAGTTCTCGTAATAGTGGCTGTTTTCTTTGCCTATTTCAAACTCAGACAGCCCATTTTTCTGAGTGAACAGCACAACACAGATCAGCCAGGTGATTTCCGTTATAATTTCGCAGAAGAGGAATCAAATTTTGGGGAAAAAGCTGTGAGGTTTGATTACGAACAGCTTAAAGAGGCAACTGAAATTTTCGATGACAAGAATAAGATTGGAGAAGGGGGCTTCGGCCAGGTTTATAAGGTACCAAACAATCTTTTTGCTCTGTTAATGTTAATTTAACCTGCAGGTTGGAATATTTGAGATTTACCCAACAGTCTTTTGCTCTGATGAAGCTAATTTAACCTGAAAATTGAAATATTTGAGAGGTTACAGGGAACACTGCGCAGCCGGAGGGAGATATCTGTAAAGAGGCTGTTTGCAAGTGAGTCGAACAGAGTCGCAAACGAATTCTGGACAGAAGTCAAGGTTATCAGCAGTGTCTGTCATCGGAATCTGGTTACGTTGCTGGGATGCTGCACGCTACAAGACCAAAGGTTTCTCGTGTTGGAATATATGGCAAATCGAAGCCTCGACAAACATCTCTTTGGTATGGATCCCAGGTAGCATTTAATTTAGTTTTCATACCCCCTTTCCTTCAAAACAGTTAGCAGGTATTAGAAATAAAAAAGTAATGGTGTTTTTATGAAGAACAACGGAACTACATGTCAATTTTTTTCCCCTCTTCTATCGTGGGCGTTCCAATCTGGAAGGATCTCGAGTTAACAACAGAGAATTTACTTCATATCGCAGTTAAAGAAAGAACTTGCCTAAGCTGGGAAGTACGATTCGACATCATATTAGGTACAGCAAGAGGTTTGGCTTACCTCCACGAGCATTCTCATGTACGCATTGTGCACAGAGACATAAAAGCTGCCAATATTTTGTTAGATGACAAATTCCAGCCCAAAATTACTGATTTTGGATTGGCAAGGCTCTTCCCTCATGACAGAACCCATCTCACTACAAGGGTTGGGGGAACACTGTAAGAACATTTAGTTCTTCATGAGCCCTGTCTTTTTCCTAGTGTTTAGATCTAATAAAACTTCAAATTAAACAATTTCTCTCAATCCCCTGTATTGCAGAGGTTATACTGCTCCAGAATATGCAGTCCATGGTCAATTAACAGAAAAAGCCGATGTGTACAGCTATGGAGTGGTCGTTCTGGAGACCATCAGTGGTAGAAAGTCTATCCAGACAAGACTTCCAATTGACATGCAGCTTCTACTGCCCTGGGTATACCTCTTTTTACAGGTTCGATTTTTAATCAAAAATATGAGTTTAGCTGTTCTAAGTAAATTTATAATTGCAGACGTGGAGACTATACCAAAGAAATGAAGGGCTGGGTATTGTGGATCCAAGGCTGGAAGGAAGGTTTGATGCAGAACAGGTGTTGAAAGTAATAAATATTGCTCTTGCGTGCACGCATGACTCTCCATCAAAGAGACCGTCCATGTCAATTGTTGTATCAATGCTTGCACCATTGTCAGTGGAGGCAGGACCAGTCAAACCTACGTTTATGGAGATTGATAATGATAAGCGGTACCTGTTTTCTGCCTCCACATCGCAGTTGGGATCCTCCTCAGCAGCAGGGCCATCCAAATCCAATGCATCTGTCTCCGACTCTTTACAGGCTCGCTGAAAGTAAAGTGTCAAACAGGTAAAAGAACTTTGGGGGCTATTCTACATCTAAATATGCATTCTTGGATTGTTCTGAATGCATGTTTAACAAGAAATTTAGCTGAGTAAGGTGATTTTTTTGGAGAAAACTGTGTTTTCCTCGAACTAAATACGGTTTTTTGCAAAAAGTTCTCCCTAATTTTTCATGGACTGTCAAAACCTCTTATCTAGTAAATGGACAGTGAAAGCTTCATGTTTTTAAATTTTTTAGCTCACCCTAGTGCCACAGTGTTAACTTCAAATCTCGGCAGTAGTAAGTTGGTTATTTGTGTAGCCTGTTTGTGTCTACTTAATAGTGAAGCAAGGTGGTTATGATCTCATTTTTGCCACTATCAACATTTCCTTTGCTAGCAGTGGTTTTCGGCTCCTGCAGAAGGATGATGGACATGGCCATGGCATTGAATTTATGACTGGAATTGATGAGGGGATTGCCTGAATTTGAAAACAACTTTTTTGTTGGCCTGAGTTCATTTCTCTGAGGGAAGCGTGGAAGTATGGAGAGTGGAATTTTGCTCTTTAATGCAGATTTGTGCATGGAAAGCAGTTGATTCACCTATTTCGGGCAACAAAGGTTTTCTTCTTTGTCAACTACTGCTGCATATGTCCTGTGGTGAAGTGGCTGCTTGGTGACTTTGACTGCCTCATGGCCGCGTATATTTGTGGAGATCTTGTGCCCAGCCTTAAGGAAGCGAGGGGCTTGTGGCTCTAAAATTTCTTCTATTCATATCTGCTTTTGGTTTTCAATTTATGGGCTTCGTTAGGGTTCTGGTTGAAAGATCCTGGAAAATCTTGTACCCTATTCTTGCTTTTTTGGAATTCTGCTTTGCTTATTAGGAAAAGAAAATAGAAAAAATAAAATTTGTGACTCTAAAAGTTTCTTCTATTCATATCTGATTTTGGTTTTCAGTTTATGGGCTTTGTTAGGATTCTGGTTGAAAGAACCCGTAAAATCTTGCATCCTGTTTTTCCTTTGCTTTGATGTATAAGCAACAAATTCTTCATTGGTTTCTTAATAAACAAAAGAAAAATAAAAATGTTTTGGTGGTATTTTGATACAAAATTCCTTTGTCTTTTTCATTTTAATAGTTTATATTGTGGATCCGTTTATTTAGCATGGTGAATTCAACCCATTTCTTTTATTTTAGCAATTCATAAATTGGATTACAGAGTAGATAGCAATATTTGTGGTCTTAGACAATGCTATTGAGGAGATTGGAGAGGCCTGACTTCTTGTTGGAACTCTTAGCAACATTAAAGACTGCACCACAGTTACAATCATATACCCCGCTTAGACAATGCACCTTGTTTGTGCTTCAATTCACTTTTTCTTTATGTTCATGATTGAAATTTATCTTATTGCTTACAATTCTATTTTACTATTTAAAATCAAAATTACTATTTTTCGTATTTCTAAGCATCCCAAGATGATCTGGTAATTGTAATGTCAGTATGGTTTCAAAATCTGCTACCATAAACTGTTATTAAAACAAGCACACCACTTTCTAGAGACCTAACTTTACAATGGATGGAAAGGTTAGTTACTATTGCCACTTTGTGCCTCCCCTTTTATTTCTCATTAGTTATAACCCATCTTAGAAATCTTAATGGATTTTTCATGCTCCAATTATTTCTCATTAGTTATAACCCATCTTAGAAATCTTAATGGATTTTTCATGCTCCAATATGCCTCTGCTAGTATTATTCTTTTGTCAAGTTTCGATCTAATACCTATTTGAAAAAATCTAAAAAAAATGGCTAATTGATAGCACTTTTCCAAAATTTTGGCTCTTTGCTTGTTCCAAACCTCAAAAAATTACAAAATATTGTTATGTTTGTAAGGGTGCAAGAATAATGCACCAAGATTGTTCAAAAACCCTAAACCCTAGCCAAGCCCTTGTGGCCAAGTTCTCGGTATTTTAATTTTTATTCGATTTCCATTTTATTTGTTAGGTTACTGACCCCTCGTATCCTTGGCAACCGTTTACAACCTTTTTCACTTGAGTGTTCCACGCATATTACCTTTCTGCAGGGCCCATTCTTCAACATGTGGTAGGTTTCTATTGTTGTTCGCACTTCTGTGGGCTCTTCGTTGCAGAAGGAAGTGATAGCTACAAACCCACGAAAAAGATGAAATTTGGCAGCATTTCATTTGGTTAAGCATGTCTGTAGGTCCGATGAAGTGAGCCCCATTATTGGTTGCAGATTAGCAGAAACTCGACATGTGGCCTTATCTTCTTTTGATTCTGTGCTCCATGAGTCCAAACAGGTGGACCCCATTATTGGTTGTGGACTTGCAAAAGAATGGCAGGTAACCTTGAAGTTGACGTATCTCACGTTTTCAAAGCTCTCTATTTCATGGGCTTGTGCAGACAAGGGTGACATGGATTGACTTCATTGGTTTAATTTTTCAAAAAACATCAATTTCCAATCAAAAAATTTCAAACTTGGTCAAGACAGTTTGAAAATCACTGATCTTGCTCACGTTTTTGAAGATCAATGACCCATATTCAAACTTGAAGACTGGATAGTGGAATGCTCTTGGCTCACAAAACAAGCAGTAATGGAAAAATAAACTATTTGCTACTAGATTTAATTCTTTACACGTGGAAAAAATGGCACCCATGCTTCATTGATTGTTTACAAACTACTTTTTTGTTAGAGGGCCATCTCTAGCTATGATTTTGTTGCAGATTTTATGGGGGTTTCCACCCTTCATTCAAAGATTCATCAATGTGGAAGTATGGCTACAATGTCAAAGATTTTATGGAAAAGTTTTGTTTAGGATTTGGGGTCCACATGTTTGGGGTCCACATGTTTGCACTTGATTGTGGGGTGTTTGCCTAGGGTTTCCTGCCTAGTCACATGCCCTATCTGTCTCTTATGACTTGTAGATTCAATTTAAGCCACTTTTGTGCTCATTGCAACGGTTCTTAGTTTCTCTAAAAGACACTGTAGTCTATACATTCTACAACCTTAAATAGTCTTATTTCTTTGTATTGATGAAAATTGTCATTTTACCTTTTCTCTCCTTTTGATATGTTGTGTAGATCTAACTTGCCTTCATTCCTAAGTGCATTTTTATCATCTTCGCTGTCTATATATTGTTTAACTATGTTTACAGGGGTTGATTGTGAATATTTTATTTCCTTCCAGCATCTTGTTAAACCCTAACCTCCATATGTACCCTTGGAATAGAGTAGAGAACTATGTAAATCCTTTTGAATATTTCCATTGATGCATTGTGTTATTTCAAGAAGGAAAAAACAACTCTAATTTAGGCGTATCACCTCCCCTTCCCCTTTTATCCAATTCTTTCTCCATTTTCCTCTATGAGATGATAGATTAGGAATAGTGATAGGATTTCATATGCTGGGTTGGACCAACATATCTACACGTAGTTTAGAAAAAGAAGTCGACTTTTTCTAGAGATCTAACCTCAACTGCAAGGTCCCACAACTTGAAGTTATTTCCATGGGTAAGTGCAAAAAGTTGGGTTCACAAAGAGGGGAAGTTTTGGCCAAAATGAAAATATGCTAAAATGGATAGGTACCCATTTAGGAGTGGGATCCTGAGCCTTCAATCAAGATCTCATTCCTAAATGGGTATCTATTCTAAAAATAGAGTTTTGTGTCATTAGAATGTCGAGCCTATGTTCAGTAGGGTACAATTTCATGTGACAATAGTATTTGGAATGTTCGGTAGGACCTTCCAATGGAGTTTTTTTCATCCAGGTGTTGAGAAAGTGTTGCTATTATTAGCATTCTTTTTCCATAAAGAGGCATTCAACAAAATACTTAGAGACTCTATGATGAAAGTTTGGTGACTCTGTAGCAACTCAGTAGTCTTGGGTCCAAATTAGACTTGCAAATTCATGACCCTATAGATGTGTAGTCTCTAATAAAAGAGTAAAGGTCACATTAAATATACAATGAGATTCTCTATCTATGGTGAGAATTATTCTAGGTACTATTGGAAGAAAAATAATATAAAAAATAATGTGTCAAATAATTGAAGATATAGCTATATTGGGAGACTAATAATTATATGAAATGTCAAATAAATTATATTAATCAATGATAATTTCCATAGAAAAATATTTATACCTTTTTAAAATTATATTATATTTTTTGAACATAAAACTTGCAATCCTAAGTATCATCACAAGACAAGTGTAATACACCTCAAGTGAAATCTAGTAAATGATGTGCTAGCTACTCAAAAAAATCATGTAAAGATTCAATAACATGACTTTACCTTTATAGACATAATATTCCGCACAATGATGTGTACACAAAATATTTGAACTTCCTATTGGATTATTTCAACTAAATAAAAATAAATGACACAAGCATTGGTTAAATTATTATAGATGATCTATATTCTAAGAGGATTCTCAATGGTTTAGTTCATGTTAATTTAAAGCATCATATACACATTATTAGGTATAATTGTTGGAGTTATGGACAGACACTGAGAGGGGGGTGGAGGGTGAATCAGTGTCAAAACTTTTTCAACTTTGACCAAGATTTTTCATTCTGATTTCCTTTTCTTTCAACAATAGAGTAGAGTAATCACTTTTTAAAGCACAAAGATATGACAATATTAACTCAGTCTATTAGACAACTTATGAAAATATGATTTAAGTGAGATATCTTGCATTTTCCAAAACATAGCTCATATTTGATCTCAATATTACTCTGATTAATGCATTCATGAGTTGAATGTAATCATTCATAAACAGAATTGAGAACTGTAATAATCCCAACAGTGAACTGAAACAACAACACAGAAAAGTAGTGAGCACACAAAAGAACAAAGAGACAAAAGATTTGCCGAGTGGAAAACTCTCCTAGGGTAGAAAAACCACTCCTAAACTACCTTACTGGTTTAATCTTCAAAACCACTGTTAACAATGCCTTATAGGCTAATTTCTGAGCACCAATTCAAGGAGCACCAACCCCTCATTTAGAGACACCAATATCAAGGAGCACCAACGCCTTACTCAGATTTTAGAATTACAATAATAATATCAGAGGATCACTCTATTTTTAAGTAAGCTAAAGAAACTCAACACTCTTATCTCCTTAATACCCTAAGAATCCAACTCTTGTATTACAGAGTTTTCCAATACATCTCTTAATACAGCCAAAATAACTATCTCTCAAAATTACTGGCCAGCAACACCTTCACTATTTTCAACACTAGTATTTATATACATTTCAAGTATGTCTGTTATGAAGAAATCTTCAAAAAAACGTTTTTCACAAGATTCTGTAACTCTCTTGCTAATTTTAGAATGTGAAGTAGAATATTGATGATTTGTAGATGATGGTAAAAATTAGAGTAATGCCTATCCAGAGAGCTTTAAATTTTGCGCTGAATCAAGAGATTTCAAATTATAGCTAAAAGATTTTCATCAAAGCCATGACTACCCACCAACAGAAAATCATAACCTCTAAATCCTCAGAGAATATTTTTCCATGTAACCGTTCTAAGATTCGATGCCAACCAGTGATGTCGGCCTGCAACTATACTTAGAAATTCACATGTCGGCCACAGTAACATAGTTTGTTAATCGTTCGCTGAGACATCTAGACAAGTATGCTGAAGGCAATTATAACGTTGATCATTCCTTTGGTCCCTATGTGTCGCCATGACCTTCTGTCCTCGGGGAGAAACCATATCGAAGATCTTTATGTTTCCTCGAGATCACATTTCTATTAAATTTGTTTCAGTTGCTGAGACACAAGAGTCTTTCTCACCGAGATGTGCCCAATATTCGCCTTCGCTAAGACAATATATAGTCGGAAGAAGTCATAATGAATATCCTATGTTACGCAGAGAGCCATGTAACGTTCTTCTAGTCGTTGAGACAAAATAGTTCTCTCACTGAAATGTAACCTTCATTCTCATGTGGGTCGCCGTGACAAATCCTTATCGGGAAGACCTTATGTAGATTTCATTAAGTTTCACCGAAAGACCATGTGATCATTCCTGTTCGCCAGGACAATTCAATACCTATGTCGATGGAAACTTTATCACCGCCAGTCATCCCTCTGTTTGTCGTTGTGACATTCTGCTGTCGGGGAGACGTTTTGTAGATTTTGCTTTGTTTTACCGAAAGACATCCTTTCATCCGATGTCGCTGAGACAAGTCAGATCCTATTCCGACAAAGACCTTTTGTGTTCCATCCACTATCGCTGTAGCCATACGATATCAGAGAGACCTCTCATAGATTAGATTTTGTTTCACCGAAGGTCACTTGATACACATTATCGCCGTAACATATCGCTCTTAGGAAGACCTATTCCAAAGAGAACATCTCTCATCGATGAGCAATTTGAAAAAAGTCATTCAAAAATTCGTTGTAACTTCAAACTATCAGGGAGACATCTTGTAGATCGTTTCAATCATATTGAAACACCCCGAATTCACACTTGTTCACCAAGACTTCCGAAAAGTCATGCCGAAGGCAATTGTCCAACGGCGGTTGGTGTGACATTGCACATTCGCTGTGACATTTCAGTGAAGCCACAACCTTTGTCGATAGGACCTTTCGGTGGATGGTCTGTGAGACACTATGTCTTTGGTGAGACTACATACCGAAAACAACACTCCTGTTGATAGACTTCCACATGCATTAGTCGGAGAGACATAACCTTTTCGCTATGAACCTTCACCAAAACCTTAAACTCTTGCCGATATGTTCCCATTCAACCTCTAATCGGTATAACTTATGCCGATATAAACTTTCTTGTGCCGGTCGCCAAGACACAAAGCGCTCAATGAAACAACATGCCAATAGGGATCACTTACGCCGAAGAAACTCCTTATGTATTAGTTAGTGAGACCTGATTCATTTGGTAAGACCTCTTAGCGGTGAACACAACTCATGCTAATAGACCTTTCCATTGTCACCAAGACCACGGGAATGTCACACCGAAAGCTTCCTGTATGTAAAATCAAATCGTTATGACATTAGAAATGTCTTGCCAATAGGCAACACAGACATTTCAAAAAAGGATTGGGGAGACCCTGCCATTCTCACGCCGATATGTTCTTTTTCTGTCACCGAAACAATGATCAAAAGGATAACCTGAGACTACACAAAGCTCAAACTGAACAGTACCAAAGGATATTAGAATTTTGAATGTAAACTGTCCACAGAATGCCAAGACAAGTAAACCATATAGACAAAATTGTATCAAGATAAAACACGAGGAACCAAACTGAAACTGTCAACAAGTAGAATCAACAGAAAGGGATTTTGTCATCAAGGACAAACCATATGATCACAACTGAGATCCAACAATAATATACTTATTTTTATCAACTCAAAAGGATTTAAAATGAAAATAATCATAATGACAATAAAAAATAATGAAGTATCTCTAAGGGTTGAGTCATGTCCCTTGCAAAATATTCTCAATAGAAAAAGAAAAAGAAATATTAGAAAAAGAAAAAGAAATATTAGGAAGAAAAAAATTAAATGGACAATCTCTCTCAGTATGGCAGCCTCCAACCATATACAAGCCAAATAATATGTAGTATAAATCACTTAAATTCATTAGAGATAAAATATGAACTAAATATTTAATTACAAATGGTTGTTTTCATTAAAATGATCTTGTTATATTGTACATAAATAAAAAATGTTTCAATAGTAGAATGAACAAAAATATTTTTATTCCTTATCCATCTTAAAAAGTGGTAAATAATTATATTTTAATTTTATCAACAAAAAATTACCTTTAACTATTAGATTCTCTAATTTTTAAGGATATTCATTGCCTAATAGTTATAATCCAACTATAACTTAATGATAGCCTCTCAAGATACATTGTCAATTGCATTAACATTGTACATGATATTAACAAACATATCCAAGCTATAATAAAAGGATAGCTATCTAGACATGAGTAATATATGTTTGTTAAATATGTCTTTACCAAATATATTAATTTTTAAAATAGTGTGGCTTATAGTTTTATAAGAGAGAATATAGAATTATTGAGATATCCAAGGATGAAGTCACATGATTATTGTAATTTTATTTATGAAACTAAAAACACCTAGTCAACTAAACCTTATAATTCTATATGTTCCATATTGGCTCCCACAATAATAGTGGATCTACTTGCTCATAAATGATATCCTCAGCTGCATCAATGTGATACAGAAAATCTTGAACATTAGGAGATCTAGTGTGTTGGAGGAATGCAAACTTATCATATTCTGAGCGCATATTTACAAGCTCTTCTTCCTTAGTTGCCAATTGAGATTCTAAATGGGTTATTTTCTCTTGTAATTCATTGACTATCTTGACACCTCCATGGATAGGGTCCTTCACTCTTGCAGTTGCTTCACACACCAAAGAGTTTATTGCATCTTCCCTTTGCTTGGTATCCAAATCCTAATGTAGCAATACACAAATATAAGTCTCACAAATAAATTAATACAAAATCCACATACACTTTAGGAAAATAATTTATTTACATCCATGGAATTAGATATTTATATATTTTATAATTCTAGACTAAATTTATTGACAACAATTTACAATAGCCCAACAATTTTCACATACACCATCTAGAACACCACCATGGTATAGGTAGTGGTATCGAAACATTTAAAGAGAGCTATTAAAATGGAAAGATCTTAACTAGTAGGTGAATTATAATTATATCTCTAACAAAATAAAATTAATTAAAAATTAAATCAAAATTGAATAGTTTTAGGTAAGTTTGTGAACTTGTTAGATTATAAAATAATAATTTTAAATAATATATCTACTTTTGTTTCTAATATAAACTTAAGTAAATATGTACCAATAGCTACTTATACAATTTTTTAAATATTGATTAATATTATGTGGTAGTGGCTATGAATACAAAGTGATTGCACATGAAGATATCATATTTGGTGGCATATGTTATATGTTGACATCATATGTTCATCAAAATATACATATATAAATTTTAGTATTCCAAATGTTAGTTGGATAGTTAATTTGAATTCTCATGTACATTTCTAAATGTATCATATCATTCCAAAAGTTAGGGTTTTAATGTTAGTTAGATGTATAGATATTGGAATTAAAATTGTAGGTGTCCTACATTAGAGCAATAAAAAAAGAATTAAGATATAGACTGATACTTCGTTAAAGACCTCATTTTATTTAATCCTCGTTATATCTAAATAATATAACCATGCAAGTGTTTTTGGTGGTAGCTTTTCCTCCAAAAATATTCTCACTTAAATATTTTATTTTTTCAATCATGTGGATGCATATTTTTTTATTTACTTTTATACATGTAAGATAGATTCAAAAACAATTTTTTAGATGTTGTAAATAATTTAGCTTAATTTTCTTTATCAAATATTTTTAAAGCCTATGACCACATTGAATGACTATTTATCATTGACATGGCCCAAGATCTTAGATTTGGGCCTTGCTTCATGAGTAAGTACAAGAAGTTGAGTCAATTTTGTAGAAAAAAATTGAAGAACAAGATTTTATCAATGTTGGTGTAACAATTTGAAGCACTTACACATAGAATATTAATAAAGTGAAAGAAAGTTAATTTTAATATTTCATTTCTAGTTTTCAAATATGTAATGTATTCTAATACATAGATGATAATTTCTAGTTTTCTATAGGATGTACAAAAGTGACCATTTTTTAAATTATGTTATAGGCCAAAACATGCATATTTATGGACAACAATATAACTAGTAAATGAAAGTAGTTTGCAAAAAAAAGTGAAAATATTAATTTGATGTTGAAGTAAATGGTCAATTTTTCTTTTTTGAATTTTTAATAAATATATTTTTAATTATTTTTAATAATGAGATTAAGTTATTTTTAAAAACCTGCTATGTATGACTAACATAATTTGACCAAAAAAAATTGCAACATGATTTTTTTTTCATCATATAAATAATTGTACATATTGGTCAAGCATCTTTATCAACTTGAAAATTAAAAATTATTAAAACAATAAAATATATGTCATTCAATGTTTATGATATTTTTTAAATAATTAATCAATAGAACTATGTTCAAAACTAAAATAAATTATATATTTAAAAAATATACATTAATATGCATAATATTTTTTTAATTTCATCTAAAAATTATTCAAAAAAGTTATTAGCCATATTGCCAAATTTCATTCCTTCCAAAAAGTTATTCAAATTTCTATTTAAAAATAAAATAAATAAATAGATTTAAATATGTTCAATGGTAAAAAACTTATATATTTTAAAACCATATATTTTCATCTATAATTGATTTTAATTTCAACCAAAAATTCATATGAAAATATTGTCAACCATATTTCCAATATCCATTCCTTTTGAAAAAAATTCTTAATGATCTTTCACTAAAGTAAACCCAATTTTTTGCACTTACTCTCATCAATTTTGTGCAAATGGTTTTTTTTTTTTTTTATGTGTTGGATTACATTATTATTAATAACCAAAAATCTCAACCTTTTGGTCTCTTTCATTTTATTCATCAAGGCTGCCCTCTGGTGCAAGAGCACCTTGCTCACAAAATGCCTACAAAAGGAAAAATTTCAAAAATTGAATTTTCAAATGTAAAATGTACGTAAAAGGTCATGTGAAGACCTATTTAAATGTATTTGAATGTTTATTAGGTAACTAGGAGGTGAGTTAAGTCAATTTGGGAAAAAATGCAAAATGTTGCCAATTGTGTAAAAATGCAAAAAAGGAGAAAAAAAAGGAATATGAAGAGTTTTGTAGGGATAAGTCGATGAAGGAAGTTGAAGAGACAGTTATCGGATGGGAAACATCTTTAAAAGCCTTGAAAAGGTCGAGTGAAGAGAAAATTTTTGTATTCTTGGACAAAATAATCAATAAGATACCACTGTTTCAGTTTTAATAACTTTTTCCATTCTTGTTTTAGTTTTGTATAGTTAGTTGAAGCAATTCATAGGGTTTTTTTTTGTTTGTTTTCATCAAGGAAGGAGTTAAGTTTCATTTAGGAGTGTGAGGTTGTTCTTTTCAAGAATAAAGAGTTTGAGGCTAATTATTTAAGTCTCGATCTGTGTTCTTCATACAGTGGTTTTGAGAGTCCATTAAGAAAGTAATGACAATTCCACCGATGTAGGGTTATTGGGTTAGTGGAATGGATTGTATTTAATGTATTTTCAATTTTATTTAGTGTGTGATTTCAGGGGTAACAAGAATATGGAGTCTTGTTACTCATACAAAGCCAATTTCTGAGTTTTCCTTTCAAAATTAGAGGCTACAAGTTAGGAATGGATGAAATAATGTTGGTAAATGTTGGAAGGTGGTTCATTTTGTGTGTTTAGGTTTATTCCTAAGTGTTTGTAATAGTGGAAAAGCCTTTAGAGGTCTGGAAGGTATTTTAATAACAAACCCTCATTTCTTGTGTATGGTTAAGCCTATAATTAAGGGTTTGATTGTTTGGCGCTCTATTGGGCCTATTAGCTCTTGAAAGTTAATGAATATTGTGATTTGGAACATGGATAAAGACTTTTTTTGGTTACTTGGAGAAAAGGAGATGATTAGACAGGAGTCACTTTGTAAATTTGGCCTAATTAGGGGCAAGTAGAATCAATTTATCTATTGGTTCTCACACTTTTTCCATAACAAGTGTATATGCTCTTTTGATGTGTTGAATTACATCATAATATATCCCTGAAACAACTTTTTGTTCATAAATATTTGAAGTATGTTGGTTGGTATACCCATTTTAGGGGTTTTACAATGTTAGTAGAATATTGGCATTCACATGCAAGAAATTGAGTTTCTGATCTAATACAATGGTAAAAGTGTTTGAATTTGTTTGGAAACTACTTATAGGATGATGGTAATGATGTCTAAAATCCTTGGTGAAAAGTTAGAAGGTTGTCTGATGTTTTGATGATTGAGCAACATGTTTCCAAGTTGTAAAGATAGTGTCTTGACTGCAAAATTAGGGGATTATGATGGTATAGTATTTATGCAAGTATGCATGGGTTTGTTTCATTTGAAAGTATGATGTTTGCAGTGTCCTCAAAGTCTAGTAAAGGTTTTGAAGAAAGAATACTTGAGTTGTTGATATTTTTTCCTTGTGGATTAAGTTGCAAAGATGACTAAATTGATGCATAATGGAAGTGTGGATTTATTTTCAGAGATTGTAATCAGGTTTATGCCATGTTTCAATTAAACTGATTTTTATTTGAGTCTGATGGAAGCATTGCATGATGGTTTGGTGATTGGCTTGTTGGTAGCCTCATGAAAGTTATAGGAAAATGATGACTTTTGAAGGAAAGTTAAGTGAAATTGATGAAAAGTTTAGTAATCAAAGATGCTTGTTCAATTTGATCTTCTCCAATTGTGTTTGGGATAGAAATTTCCCTAGATGTATGGTGTTTTTATTGATTCTCTTGCATCACCCTCTTGCTCCATATTTTTAATTACTTCTAAATATTTTCTATATATTTTAAACACGTAGTTTCTCACCCCTTCATCAGGGCGATTTATCTGAACCTTAATCTCCTAGCTAGTTGGTTAATGGTTATTTTGTAAATGATTAGTTTATCACTACTATTGAAGATGATAATAATATCAAGCTATCTCTTCATTTTTTTGATTTTTTTTTCTTCCTTCTACATCAAGCATTCAATAATAGAAGAGCCTTGCTATATGTAATATTTTCTTCTTAAAATAGGTATTTTAGATACTTTTAGTTTGAAATGGATTGATAACTTTATGATTATCTCTTTTTCTTCAACATACTATTTTATGTAGAATCTTCTCCTTCTACTCTCTAGCAAGCTATTGTTGCCAAGATTGAGAAAAATGTCAACAATTAAATTAACAAGCCTCTTTCTTTTACTAGTAAGTTCCAAATTCGCTCAAAAATATTGGTTTCCTCATGTGTTTGTTAATATTCTTGTTGGATTTCCTTAAAATATTCTTGTTTAAAAATTGAAAATATAATCAAATCTTTTTTATGAGCCTCCAATGAAGCTCACCATTTGTTTTACGAAGTTACTTAGGAATTTTATTGCCTCTCTTAGGATTTGGGAGAGTTATGCCTTCTTTCATTGCATTTTTAAGAATTCACTTTGTTTCCTAAGTAAATAACTACAATGTTAGAAATGAAATAATGTATGTAAAATCCTCATTAGGCATTACATTAGATCTAATTTTTATTTTGATAAACCATTTTAGATAGGGCTTGAGTTTGGAACTCTTCCCACAATGAGAGATTATTAAAATTCAAGGAAATTTCATTATTAAATGAATGCCGAAATCCTAGGATCTTGTTAATAATTTGATTTTATGCATAGGAAATGACTTCCACACTAATATCTCTATTAACTATCAATCTATTTTTGAGGTCTCTAGTATTTTCATCTCAATATCATCATTTGGATAAGGTGTAAAAGGTTCATGCCTTCATTTTTTTTATAAAAGATGCATTTGAGTGTAACCAGACTTCATTCATCAATATTGGCAATAATTTCTTACCTTATATGTAGTTCTAAATGAAATTTAAACTTATTACTCAAGAAATAGAGCCTTTTCACATTATAATTGATTTAATCTCTCCCTAAATGATTCATAAAATTAGATTGAGATATTTTAATCAATCGTGGAAGGATTATAAATGGTATATAGATACACCCTTTCATAGCTACAAGCCTTTTAAATTATATATGTGGCTTTCACCTTATTTTCCTATTGTTGATATGATAAAAAATCATTAGAATCTTTCATTCTTTGTTCGTTCATGGAAATATCATTTCCAATGTTTTTTGTTGACTACTCTTAAACCTAAGTTGATATACTTTGTCTAGTGTATTCTTTATCAAGGTGCTCATTTGGCTCCTTTTAGATTTCTCAATCATCATTGTATATTTTTTGGGAAAATTGAGCATCTCAAGTATTATTTTTATTTTATTTAAAACCTCAAGAAGCTTGGATTTGGATCCATAGTTGTTTAGGCCTTTTACACTCATTCTATATTATTGGGATATGATTCTATTAGGAGGCTATCCATCTCTTCATTTCAATCATACCCAAATTTGGTATGCTTTCATAGCGAAAATTCTCTTCAACATTTATAATGATAGAAATGTAGCTCTTTATTCAAGTTATTTTATAGACAAGAATTTTTTTATGCATGTACTAAAATTATGATCTATCCTAATATTCCTATGTAGATTGAATTATAATATCATAAAATTATACTTGAAATTACTTATATTTAGGAGCTTTTAGACCACTAAGCGAATAATCTATACACTATTTCAAGATATCTTCATATCGCTTCTTATCTTCAAGGCTATGGGAATGGTTTTAAATAGTCTTCTAGACATGTAAAAGTCTCTTCATTCCATTTTTCAATTAGACTTTACTACTAGAGATAATGCTACCAATAGAGGATGGTATTAGTCTTCTCAACTACCCTCTACTCCGTCTTATAGGTTTCATAATTCTAGACCCGCCTAATTCTAGAAATATTTCATGTAAAGATGTACCCACCTTCCCAATCCATGCTCAATTAGCTTTAAAATAATTCTAAAGTGGAGAGAGATCACACTATTTAGGAGCCTATAGATAATTCTACCCTTGGAGATGTCTAGGAAAATTTTGATGATAAATATCCTTCATCTTACTAGGATTTATTTTAATAGATTAATGTTGTTTGGACATGGCCCCTAATTTTTCATCTTTATTTTAGATTCTATCCCACTTAGACTTTGAGGGTGTATTTTTCCACCACTTATATGTTTTTGTAAATTATGTAATATGATGTAGTAAAGATTGGAGGGCCTTGTTAGGCTATCACAATCTCACAACCAATTCACAACACACAATAAAATCAACACAAGTTACACACAAAAACTATGCAATAAAGCGTTCTTTATTATTGAGAAGACATTGCATCATTATAAGCCATCAATGGCTGATTACAAAATGCCTACTAACATGCAGTTTAGAACCTCAAATACAATCCTTCTTCTCACATGCTCTGGCCTATACTCTCTGGCTTGCTTACTCTGACACATAGTTTTGGCACCCTTATTCTGGCACCCTACTTGGTACCTTTCTTCCTTCAGACTTCTCCACCACTATCCCTTCTTTTTGCTTGCTTGCTCTTATCATTCACCACCTCTTTACACTTTTGTTCATCCTTTAGGTTGACCCTTCTCTTTTTCTCTCCATGTCATAATTTCCATCATACAGTTACCTCGCTATCAAGAGCTTCATCTAGTCATCCAATTAGCATCCAAGATCTCCAAGTGGTTACATCATAATCAATAGCTCTACTGATTTGTCCAATGAACATGCATTCCACAATAATAATGTGGAATACACCTAATATTGTGTTTCAAAGTGTCATGATCTAACTTGTCATTCTACACTGTGTTGACCATCCTCATTCATTGCCCCATCGAAATGTCAAACAAACATTTCCCAATCTCTCATCGACTACACATTGTCTCATTGATCTACACCATCATCAGATAATCATCTGACCGAGAGTTGATTTTGTAACATGGTTCATAAGTGTTCACCATGTTCCATTCTGGCATTCACCTTCCATATGCTTCGTAATTATTACCTTGTCGAGACCCACAACCAACATCACCTACTGTGTTGCTTCGTCAGAGATACTTTCTCCAAAGTCCTAGCGACACAACTTTGTATTTCTGATACATCTCCATCACATCCTACTCGCCATTGGAATGTTGAAAAGACATTCATGAATGTCTTATTGATAGACCCATGTATCATTGATGAAGATCCTTGTCCACCTCATTGCCACACCATGAATCGTAATCCACAACAAGGATGTGAATTACCCAATCCCATCATGCCATGTGTCTACTCATCATCACTATCACCCATGTCATTATGATTGGGTCCCACTAAGAATGCTACCTTCTCATCACCATGTCAAAGAGATATTCTTTACTATCTTGGAAATACTCCATTGTCTCACTGATAATGCTTCCATACTCTTATCGCCCCATTGAAGAGAGTTCTCCTAGACTCCCTTTGATACATCCATGTATTTTCGATAAGAAGATTATTGGCCCATCAAATAGACAGTCTCCAATGTCACCTCGAAACATACTAGTCACATCAATATCACCCTATCACTAAAAAATAGAACCTTTGAACCTCTAGTCAGAGGTTGTGGAGTTATGAAAACTCACGACTCACTGACATCATAATTTTTAGGCTATCAGAGAGACTCCTAGATGAGTCTCGTTAATACTGCACACTCTTGCCAATGTAACTATTCTACCAATACCATCGTTTTGTCGTTTGGATGGTAGAAACCTCCTATTGATAAACCAAAGTCTTGCCGATGAGGGAGCAAAGTCGGCCAAAGCGGGTGGAGCATAATGCTCCTGCATCAAACTCCCCAGGTGATTAAATTTATGTGCTCCTGCACATAGCATCCATAATATCGTCCTCCAATTTTGATTTCTTTTTCCTCACTTGCCAATTGTTTAGCCTCCTTCATTTTGCATTGCCATACTTGCATTGTTACCTTTGAAGTTTCACTATCTGCAATTTTTGGCTTCTCTCTTTCTATGCATAATTCCTCCTCCAATTATATTTATTAACTCCAAATCCCCTATCTATACAATGGAATCATGCATCCATTTTATCCTCTTCAACAAGTTGGATATGTGCAGGATCATCATGGAGAAAAAAGGCCCTTAAGTGGCAACAAATTCAAAAAAATTAGAGTTGGGCAACTTGAAGTAAAAATTTGAATAAGTTATCTATATTATTTCAAAAATATGTAATAATAGAATCTGTAGAAAATTGAATGTAGTTTCTAAACTACTAGGTTTGTTTAAAAAAAAAATCTATTTGGTGAAAATTTGAAATTTCAATGCAGTGGTAATTAAATTTCAAAAAATAAGAAGTAGGTGTCTGTCTGACTACCCTAACCACAATAAAATGATAATTATTTTTTATAAGATTTTAGATATAAGTAGATGACTCATTCCTTGATGTGATGCATATTTTTTTGTAATTTTTTTCCAAATAAATAATTAATTATGAATTTTTTATTACAACTTTTTAAAAAATATAAAAACTCGTATGTTTGACCACCTTAGCTTAGTCAAAAATTCATGAAATTTAATTTTTCTTTTTTAATCCTATAGTATGTGAAGCATAGAATGTGACACATGTTTTGGATTCAAAAAATGCGATACCATTTGAAAGCTATAGATGTTTTTCAATCAGCCTATCAATTAGTACCTTATTTGTAATTTGAATAGAAAATGACTAATAATTACTTATTAAATTCAAAGTAAAACATAATTTATATTGGTGGAAAGTTAAGAATATCCTTTAAAAACCCTTTTCATTTCATCAATTTTGCATGAAAAAAAGTCATCAGCCACATACCCATCATATTGCCTCTTTTTAACCCATCATGATCCTGCACATACTCACTTCTCTTCCTTCCATACCACCTGATGACTGTTCTTGGGCTGCACCTCAACCCTAAACATCTCTCCACTCATCAGTAGGTCCTCCAAAGGACTCTCTAT
>VDFB02343691.1:0-29733 GCA_007258455.2 Sequoia sempervirens | reverse complement strand
GTCACAACTTGAGCCTTTCGATTCATGTTTTCACTAGCCCCATTTTAAGTTCATTGGTTGCCTTGTCCACCTCATCATTTTAATACATCTTATAGTTGGGTAGAAAATATTTCATGATGAAGGATGTTGGTCTCATGTTTTGTTCCTTAGGGGTCGAGTCTAGTCGGCCTAGTCATGGCCCCTCTTTAAAAAATCTTATTTTGCACGTGGGGTTCTTATTCACTTAAACCACCATCTGTCGCTAAAGTTCTTTTCACTGGCAGGTTCTCTTATGCGACGAGCAATGGGTCACATTTTCTAATGCAAGAGCATCCTTGGTCCTTGGAAATCTTGCATCAACCAAAAAATATTTTCTTTCAGTTTTTTGTTCTTGTTCTGTTCTTTCTTAGTTCATGATGGTGGATTCGTCATCTTTTCTCACCAGACCCTATGGATCTTTATCTATTTCATCGATATGTTCATTTTCCTTGTTCCAAGATTTGAGTACAATTGGACCTTTCTCTGGCAAGTGATCACCTCCGGATTTCATGGCAGTTCCTTGAATAGACACCGGAATAAATCCAAAAATTTTGGCCAGTTCGATCATTGTGGATCATTTCTATGACTTACCGAACTTAACAATGTGATTCTAATTGTTTCATGGAGTGTCCTCAACCTTTTTTATAGTTCCACACTTCATTTTATGCACCTTTTGAAGAGTAATTCAAATTTGAGGCTTACCTATTCATGTGCACATTACATTTTATTTCCTTGGATAATGTGACGATATTTGGCTAACATGGATGATTCTAGAATTGTGGATATGATATAAATCTTGTAATCGATCATTTGAAGGGTAGTAGTGAATTGAGTAGATTAAGATAGATCTGATTTGTAATATTTTTCTCACATATAGGAGCATGTTAGATTGTTGTATTTTTTAGCATGTTGCATCAGGCCAATGAGCCAAATCTATAAGCCCATATGTTGCCAGCCGAATGTAACTGAGATTTTTTTCAATAAGAATATTTGCATCTACATTTGCCTCCATATTCTGTGTTGCTTTCGTTGTGCTACTCTTTGTGTATGGCCCAGATTGTTCTCTTTTAGGACCCTCCACAATTCACTAGTACCCTTCAAATGATTGATTACAAGCTTTATATCATATCTACAATTCTGGAATCATTCGGGTTGGCCAAAGATCATCACATTATCCAAGGAAAGAAAATGTAATGTGCACATGAATAAGTCGGCCTCAAATTTGAATTACTCTTCAACAAGTGCATAAAAGGAAGTGTGGACCTATAATGAGGGTCGGGGACACTCCATGGAACAATTAAAATCACACTATTAAGATCCACAAGTCATGGGAATGATCCACAACGATTGAACTAGCCAAAAAGTTATGATTTATTCTAGTGCTAGTTCAAGAAACTGCCATGAAATCCAGAAGTGATAACTTGCCAGAAAAAGGTCCAATCACACTCAAATCATGGAACAAGGAAAATGAACATTTTGATGATGTACATAAAGATCCACAGGGTCTGGTTAGCAAAGATGATGAATTCACCATCATGAACTGAGAAAGAATAGAACAAGAACAGAAAACTGAAAGAAAATATTTTTTGGTTGATGCAAGATTGCCAAGAACCAAGGATGCTCCTACATCAGATATCTGGGGTTGATAAAAAGTGAGTCCCTCACTTTGTAGGAGGAAAAGGAAAACCAAGATGGTCTACCTCAGCCTGAAAAATCCAAGAAGAATCCTCCATTGGTGTACCTTTCCACTTCACAAAATATTCGTTGTATTATCTTCCACGAGTCTTTTTCCCATCTCTAACATCCAAAATCTCTTCAATCTCATTTGACTGTTGTTTAGGAAACTAATTCTCCAATTTTGCTTCACTTTCTTCACTCAATTTTTCTTCACTATCTTCACTGAATTTTTCTTCATGATACCGATGTAGGTTTATAATGTTGAATATAGGTGATATACCCATACCTTCTGGTAACTCCACTTCATATGCATTTCCTGAATCAAATTTCTTCAAGATCTTACAAGGTCCAAACTTCCTCATCTTTAGCTTATTGTATGTGCCAACTGGAAATCTTTCCTTCCTCAAATATACCATCACTTCATCTCCAACTTCATATTCCTTATGTCTCCTCTTTTCATCTACTTTCTCCTTATACTTTTAGTTCATATCTTCCAACTGTTGTTTCACTTGAGTATGCACTTTCTTCATTTTTTCTACAAAGTATTCTACTTCTGCACTCCTCTTATCTTCCTTACTGATGTCTCTCAACTCTGATATACCTCTAGGATGAACTCCAATAACAATCTCAAAAGGTGTCTTTCCTATACTTATGTTTACTGAATTATTGTAAGCGAATTCTGCTTGTTCAAGGACTAAATCCCAACTTCCAGTCCTCTCTCAAACCAAACATCTCAGCAAATTCCCTAAAATATTGTTCACTACCTCTGTCTGCCCATCTTTCTGTGGGTGAAAAGTAGAACTGAACTTCAAACTCAATACTTCTCCAATTGCATTTCCACTTACATCATAGTCCACTTGAAATACCTTATTGAAATCGAGTAAATCCAACACAGATTGATCAATAACCTTCTTCTTCAACAATTCAAAACTACGGTCTACTCTAGACGTCCATCTAAATTCCTTCTTATCTCCTCTCATTGTTACTATCATAGGGCTACAAATAGAACTAAAATTCCTAATGAACTTCTAGTAGAAACTAGCCAATCCATGAAATGATCTCACCTCTCCAATGATATCTCATGTAGGCCACTCAATAATTGTGTTTACCTTCTCAGGTTCCATCTTCAATCCATCCACAAATATCACAAATCGTAGATATATCAACTCCTATTTCACAAAACTACACTTCTTAATGTTTATCAACAATTGTTCTTCTCTCAACCTTTGCAAAATTTGTCTTATCTGCAACAAATGTTCTTCCCTACTCTTACTAAAAATCAAGATGTCATCCAAATACACAATCACAAACTTACCCATGAATTTCTTCAATACCTCATTCATCAACCTCATGAAAGTACTTAGTGCATTTGTCAATCCAAAGGGCATCACCAACCACTCATACAATCCTCCATTTGTCTTGAATGTTGTTTTCCACTCATCCCCTTCTCTAATTCTGATCTGATGATATCCACTCTTCAAATCTATCTTCGTAAAGTACTTAGCTCCACTCAAGCAATCCATAATGTCATCCATATAGGGAAAAGGAAATCTATAATTCACCATGATCTTGTTTATGGCTCTCAAAATTATACACATCCTTCATTCTCCATCCCTCTTAGGTGCTAACACAGTAGGTACTACACATGGACTTAAGCTTTCTTTGATCAAACCCTTCCTTAGCAACTCTTCATTCTTTGTTGGTGTCATCCATTGTGCTACTTTATTAGGAAAACTATCTCAAGGAATCAAATCCATACAGTGACTAATAATCCCCACCGATGGCAATACATCAGGTACATTATCTGAAATGATCTCCCCATACTCTATCAATAACTCCTTTATCTCTTTTGGGTGTTCTTCTACATGATTCAATTCTTGAGCCTTCTTAGGAACCAAGGCATAACACACATTCTCATGTCTCAATCCATCAAGGAATCTCCTTCCATCAACCAGACAAACCCTAGCATTCATATAAACTTCACCATTAGGAGCATCTTACAATGGCAACAAAATCTGCTTCATCCCATTAGCAAAAATGGTGTATGTATTCTTCTTTCCATCATGAATATCTAATCTATCATGCTGCCAAGGCCTTCCCAAAAAAACATGGCATATATCCATAGGCATGATATCACACAAAACTTCATCATGGTAATTTCCTATCTTCAATTTCACCAAACACTGTTCACTTACTAGTATCTTATGCTCATCTTGAATCCAACCAATCTGATAGGGCTGCAGGTGCTTAAACCTTTCCAACCCTAGTTTAGTCACCATCTCTTCAGAAACCAGGTTCTCAAAGCTTCCACTTTCAACAATCACTCTACAACATTTACCATTCACTTTGCATCTTGTCTGAAACAAAATCTTTCTTTGCAATGGCTCCTGCTCCATCTCACTTTAACATAATACTCTCCTATTCACCAACACTTCTCCATCTTCTAGTTTATTAGGTGATCCAGCATGATCTTCCACAACAAAGGTTTTCTTTCTCTTGTTCTTTTTCTTGTCTCTCCCTAATTACATTCAAATCCTCTATGTCCTTCTCCACCACATTTATAACAAATTCCCTTCAATATTCTTTTCTTTTGTCCTCTATCAATTCTTCTATAACCTTCATTTCGGTAACCACCATAACCTCCTCTTCTGTAAGAGTTTCCATCACCTCTCTACTATGAATTTTCATTCTTACTGACCTCCTTATCCTTATTCTAATCTAGAAAGGATCCTCTTCCTCTCTATCTCTGTTCATGTCTTTTGTTCAACTTCTCTTCAACCTTTAGGGCACATTGACATGCTCCCTCCACACTCACCAACTTGATCAAACTTATTTCATCCTATATAGACAACCTCAAAGAATTCATATATCTAGCTACTTGTTCAATCTCATCCTCTGAATGTCCATATCTAATATTCAACTTATAGAATTCCTCAATATACTCTGTCACACTAGATTCTTTATGCTTCAGATTTTGCAGCTTCTTGAACAAACTAATCTGATAATCTACAGGCATAAACTTTGACTTCAACTTGTTCACCATTAGATCCCATGACTTTATCTTTCTTTTCCTCTTCTTTTCCTATCTATTTGCAAATGTTCCCACCAAAGGGATGCAGGTCCTCTCAACTTTGTACAAGCATATTTCACCTTCTTATCTTCAGTGGTACCTTCAAATTCAAAATATTTTTCCATCTCTATAATCCAATCAAGTAATTCTTTTGAATCCAAGTTACCATTATAATCCAATGGATTGAAATGTGGTTTGGTATTCACTCTAGTTAGGGCTCTTATGAACCTCTCTTATCCCTGATCCAAGCCAGGTTTCTCTTCTCTCCCTCTTTCTTCCTATACTTCTACCTCTTCATCGCTCACATCATCAACTGGTCAGCCTTTGGGTCATTTCAACTGCATCTAATCTGGCAGCAATTCCTCTTAACATCTCCATCATAGCTTGGTCTGCATTTCCATGTGCTCCATTTCCTCTACCATTTCTTCTTCCTGCCATCTTTACACAAGTCCTCTGCAGCTGCAGGTTAGATCCTCAATCTGCCATCGTACAACAAGTCTTCAATAGGACTCTGTGAATTCTAACAATGTCGCATGGATCGAACCTCACTCTAATACCAATTTGGCACAAACACGGTTGGAGGGTCCTCAAAGAGAACAATTTGGACCGTGTAGCAAGAGTAGCACAACGAAAGCAACACATAATATGGAGGCAAATGTAGATGCAAATATTCTTATTGAAAAAAATCTTAGTTACATTCATCTGACAACATCTGGACTTACAAATTTAACTTACTGGCCTGATGCAACATGCTCAAAAATACAATAGTCTAACATGCTCCTATATGGGAGAAAAATCTTATAGATCAGATCCATCTTAATCTACTCAATTCACTACTACCCTTCAAATGATTGATTACAAGCTTTATATCATATCCACAATTCTGGAATCATCCACATTGGCCAAAGATCATCATATTATCCAAGGAAAGAAAATGTAACATGCACATGAATAGGTCAGCCTCAAATTCGAATTACTCTTCTACAGGTGCATAAAATGAAGTGTGGACCTATAATGAATGTTGGGGACACTCCATGGAACAATTAAAATCACATTGTTAATTTTTGCAAGTCACGGGAATGATCCACAATTATCGAACTGGCCAAAAAGTATGGATTTATTCTAATGCGGGTTCAAGAAACTGCCATGAAATCTAGAAGTAATAACTTGCTAGAAAAAGGTCCAATCACACTCAAATCTTGGAACAAGGAAAATGAAAATTTCAATGACATACACAAAGATCCATGGGGTTTGGTGAGAAAATATGACAAATCCATCATCATGAACTGAGCAAGAACATAACAAGAATAGAAACCTGAAAGAAAAAAAAAATTGGTTGATGTAAGATTGCCAAGAACCAAGGATGCTCATGCATCATTTTCCTTTTATATCACTCATCACCAAAGCTCTGTAAACCTTCGGCTTCACTTCTATGATGAGCGATGGGTATGGCAGTGTGTTGTATCGCGCCATCACTAAAATGTTTTATAAAAAATTCTAACTGCAACGACAAGTGATGGAAGGAGAGCATAGCGTAAGCATTGTGGTAGCCACGTGTTATATTTTTGTCTCATCGCTACCTTTTCCCATCACTAAAGATATTTCCAACTTCAAGTTTACTTCAGAAACATGTGATAGTTTGAGTTGCTCGAATGCATCACTAGGAGGAGCCCATCACCAAAACTTCTAAGCATTCTTTCCACTCTTATGTGATGAGCGAGAGGGCCCATGTTTTATTATGTGCTAGTGGATGGCTACGTGGCATGTTCTTGGGATCTCCTCACTATTTTAAAGAATTTTTGTTAATATCATGGGTGATGGTAAAATAGGACCATTGATTATGTTTTAAAACCAAAGGATCAATGGTTTCAATTCAAACCAGAATGACTATCCATCAGTTCACTCGTGCAAAAGACCATCAACCATTAATGGTGAATGCACTTCAACGTTGGGATATTCAAGAGAATTTCTAGTATCTTCTTTGATTAATTTTAGTCTACACAAGCATAGGAATTTGTTGATTTGAGAAGTGGTCACAGTAAAACATTAGATAAAGCTAAGTTTGAAGAACAACTAGTTCACTCCCAGGTAAGTTAATCTTCTAGCTCCTGAATCAATTTTTTTATTGGGTGGTTTGGAAATATTATAAGTCATTGGAGTTATTGTGTTTAAAGGTGATAATTTTTTCTACTAGAGGTGAATTGAAACTGTTGTTCATAAGGTTTTGGGAAGAATGATAGAATTGTTGGTTTCATT
This sequence comes from Sequoia sempervirens, assembly GCA_007258455.2. Lineage (NCBI taxonomy): Eukaryota > Viridiplantae > Streptophyta > Pinopsida > Cupressales > Cupressaceae > Sequoia > Sequoia sempervirens. The sequence continues at coordinate 22,712 of VDFB02343691.1, read as the reverse complement.
GCAAACCTTGTGGTTTTAAGTTGTTTAGCGTGATTTCTTAGTATCTTGAAAAAACTAGTTTCATTGCTATGTAATAATGAGTCAACCTAGAGGGTGAGAAACGGGTTAGTAAACCTAAACCTCATAGCAACCAACCTTAGTCTAATGAAACAAGTACCCCCAAAAGGCAAAGGACTATCAAGAAAGAGTGTCCTAGGTTTATGGAAGAACCCCCTTAGGACCTAGAGCAAGAAATAAAGAAGAAAGTAGGGAAGAGAAAGACTAGTGAGGGTATTCTAACTCCTCATTTGAGGATGTTTCTTCTAGAATCTATGATATTGTGGTGCCACAATGTGGTTGGTACCTATTCTACTATGCTTCAAATGAAGAGAAGTCAACTGTCCTACCTGCAACATTTATGTATGTGACATAGGCAAATTAGTGTGTTTGAATGTATTTGTGGAGGTAGACTTGATGTTAGCATTGGCTAGATGTTATGACCCAAATAAAAAAACAATCAAAAGGTTTCCTAACCATTTTCCCATGTTGGAGGTTTCTACGAGTCTGATAATTGAGGCTTTCTAGTTGAATCCATCTTCCTCCAAACCCATTAATTTTTGAAAACTATACAACAAATATGAGAAGAATAAAATTTGGTACAGAAAGGGTGTGCTTCCTATTCATAAGAAGCGTGACTTGAAGATGAATGGTGTGCCATTTGTTTCTTTTGAGGTGGAACCTTTTGATTGTGTTGATTTTCAAGACTATTTCAAGAATATTTATTATGCCATCTATCAAGTTCTACATAAAGAGTATGATATTAAGATGGACATTGCCCCTGATGACTTTGGCAATTGATATTTAGCATAAATATTAGAACATGACTTGGGATTATGCTACTTACATTATTGAACACTTGCATGAGGATCTGGTGAAGTTGAATGATGCCACTCATCCATTGTCCTATAGGTATTATTCTTTATTGATGCATTTATTACTATGGAAAAGTAGGAAGTTGATGAGGAATTATATAAAATTCAAGAGAGTTTTATGACAATGACAATGAATTATCAATGCAAATGTGGACACATATCTGGGGTGTACATTGTCCACACTCTGATTATAACATGTTTTGCAATATTTTCTAATTCATAGTGCTTGAACAACTTGGTTTGAAACTTGTGCAAAGGATTTCAAAAGGTATCAAGGAGATGATAAGGCCACTAGAACATGAATGAGACACCAAGCACCAATTCAATTGGGGGATTGGTATTTTCATACCAACTACACCACAATTAGGATATATGGAACCCCAGTGCCACCTCACAAATTTAATATCTATTTGTTTGATAGGAAAGCTTTTATGAAAGTAATGTGGCAAATAGATGTCATGGCTAAGGATTATTTTAGAGGTCCAAAGAAAGCTTCACTTGTGAATCCTGATGTGCAGTTTGCATACTTTAGTTGTACTTCAAAGGAGGGAATTGAGCTGTTTGGATGTTCATAGGTTCAGTGATCCCGAAGGGGTAATCTTAGCTCAAAGAAGAGCTAGGTTATTAGGAACAAGAGCTCATCAATTCTATTTTCAAGAAGATGTAATCAAGAATTTATCTACCAATGAGGAATTCAATGCAAGAAAGGATGCATGGAGAAAGATATGTGCAATAGAGGATAGGATGATGAAGGATAACCCTCTATATGTCAACCATTATTTAGAAGTGGAAGACAAGTTTGCAAAGGAAAAAGTGATGCTTGGTGATTTCAGTGATAGGAGTTTCTTTGAGAAGGTGAAGCAAGCTGAGATTGAGGCTAAGGTTGTTAAGGAAAATTGTGATGTTTAGATAAGGAGTCATCCGACTCAATATTTTTCTCAAAGCATCCATGTAAGATCAAGTAAGACTAGTGGACAGGATGATGTAGCCCTATTAGTGGATTACCTAGTAAGTGAGCACATGGGAGAGGCTCAGCTCAAAGAGGAATCCAGGGAACATGACCCAGGGGAGCAGGAAGTGGATCAGGATTTCCCTGAAGAGAGAAATGAGGCATTAAAAATTATAGTTCCACCTAGGAGGGTTGTGAAATGGGTATATGATGAGGCTGAGGATGATGATGTCAAGATAAAAGCATGTGTTGAGTTTATTTGTGATGATGCTTTTATCAAGTCTAAGGAATTTAGGGAATTTTTCATCCATGTCAAAAGTGTCGACATCAAAAGAAGGATTGAAGAAGCAAGGGAGAAGGTTGCCCCTTCTTTGCAAGAAGAAGTTGAGAAAGAAGAAGAAAAAATAAAACAAGAAATAGCTAACATTTCATTAGAAGAGGCAAGGGAACTAGTGAAAGGAAGTGGTGCACTTTTGTTGCTCGGTTGTGACATTTCATCTTCCATTGCAATAGATGCAGTTAGAAAAGACCTTGATGCTTCTATTTCTGAGGAGGATTTTGACAATAAGATCCTTGGTTCAGGTTTTAGTCTCTGACTACATACACTCATTATTTGTTCTATGGCTCCTAACACGGGAAAACCTAATGTCATGTAATCTATAGAGAAGGAAATTGGAGCAATGATTGTCAAGAGAGCAACAGAGATGACAATGACTGTAGTTGCACAACTGACAATGCACACTACAATGTTGACTATGGACACTGCTCAGACCACAAAGGCCAACTACCAAAAGTTGTTGGATAGATACAATAAGTTGATGGATGAGCATAATAAAGTGTTGGCTACTACACAAAGAGGTTTACCATCCCCAACCAGTTCTACTTCATATTTTTCCAATCAAGTTACAAAAACCTTATCCCTCAAGTACACACAGTATAATGAGAAGGTGCAGATTTTGTTGAGTACACAATGGCCCACTAATGATGAATACAATTCATGGTTGGAGAAGTTTATTGAATATTTTTTTGTGTATTAATGATAAGGAATCTAGTGAGTAATGGATAGAAGAAGAAGAATAAATATCTTGGAAGTAGTGTAGATTAGACTTTAGTTTAAATATTGTAGAATATTGTTCTCTTCTTATCAGAAACAAGTGATGATCTAGATGAATTAATCACTTGCTTTCTATTGTTTTTGTGCTCTTTCTCTACTAACTTGGCATGGACTTGGCTAATTTTGGTTGATAGAGAGGAAGTTATAAAGCTATTATAACACGTGAAAGTGCCTTTTGGAAGGTGGGTCTATCTTCTTCGGTGAGTGGAAGTATTTTTTGTCTCATACACTTTCCCTCCAATAGAAAGTGTAAATATATCTACAAAGGAAATTTTTGACATGGCAGTCAAATGAAGATATGACAAGTGTACTTTTGGCCTGAAGCTTGTTTTTACTCTCTTGTTCTTATGAAAGAGAATTCAAGACCATTAGTGTAGGTGTCTTGTTGAATTTTGGATCCGAATTACACAAGTGGTGAGCACGCAGAGAATAATTTTGAAGTCTTTATCTTAAGCTTTGAGTCTAGTTAGTGAATTTTATCAATTGTATGGTTTCTAAGCATATCTAAATGGTAATGTAAATATTTGGATTCTATTGTCTCTCCAACTTTACTTTGTGTCTTAATTATTAATGAAAACTTTGATCAAGGATCATTTCATTAATATTCATTGTCATTACACTTTGATGTATGTTTTTATTTTAACTCTAGTTCTAATGGACAGTTAAAATTCTTTGATCAAATCATAAATTTGTATACAAATTTATTGGATCTAATAAGTAGTCATAGAATCTGATTATTAATTTGTGAATTGCAAAGTAATCTCATGTAGATCATGGATGTTTAGGATTAAATTTACCTTACTATTCAATTTTCTTTGACTCCTAGCCCACATATATGGCACTGATCTTAAGTCTTGTATGCATTTCCCTTGGTTCTAGTTATCCAATTTCAAAATAACATTCATAAATAATCTTTACTTGATCTACCTTTTTTCATGGTTAGTCTTGTATTGCATCCTCGGGTTTAGGTGTTTAATTCTTTTAAGGAAGTGCCAATTTCTTGAAAGATTTCATCTACTTAGCTTCTGATGAGAATATATATGCTTTGTTATATAATGTATGAGTTAATTATTTAGAAGATTCATAAGATATGCATTGTGGGATCACCCTCCCAGGTCTTGCAAAGCCTGAAGTGTAGGAGAAGAAGCATTATAGTTTCATCTTTTTCATTGGCCAATTATCTCTCAAGTATTTGAAAATTGAGTCTGGAAACCTAATACGTATTTGGTGAGATCTGATTAGTTCTTTAAAAACCACCAATAGATTGGTGACTCCACTCAAAACGTGTCAATTCTAAAGTCTCTACTGCAAATTAGGTACAGTCAGAGTCAAGTGCTTTATTACTCTTCTTGTTGGAAGAATAACTAGTTCAAATTTTTAAGTTACATCATTTCCAGTCTATGCGTTGAATCCTGGTCCATTATGTCTCATTGTGTCAGGTTATGTTTAAAATCCTATCACAAGTCAAAGGTTGAAGTACAATCACTTCTTATTTCCCAAGATTCTAGGTGGTGACTCTGAGGTCTTATATACTAGTGTAAAAATAAACTCTCCAAAAAAAATGAGGACAATTCGGACATCTTATTAGATACTATGAAGAAGACTAGGAGCTACATGAAGAAGCATCCTGAGTAGAAGTTGGAGCCAGAGCTTACAAAGGATAAGCAGTTGTTATGGGTAAAGAAGACTAATGAATCAGGTAATTCTATTGAACCCCTTGCTAAAGCATCTCCTACCTTCAACAATGAAGTCAATGGTGCAAGCACTCATGAAGAGGCACATGGGGTTGAAGTGTTTATGGAAAATCTAGGAAGTTTTCATGTTGAGCAAGTGTTTGATAATGAGCTCAACATCTCGAGAGAGGAGGATAGGTGGGGATTTTGGGATAGAAGTAATAAATTCTCAGAACCTCTAACCCCCAGAATTGGATATGTTTTTCATGGAGGGAATTTTAAGCTAGGGGGAGAATATCCTCGTATGGAAATACACCTTTCCCTTAAAGAAGATCCAGTTGAACAAACCTTTCACACCCCTACACCTAGTGAGTTTGGAAATCTATTAGAAAATGAAGAAGATATAGATAAGGACATGAAAGCCTTGGAAGAGGAAGAACTTCAGCTTGCTAAACAAGAAGAAAATAGACTCAAGGGGTTGAAGGAGAAAGAAGATAGGATTAGAGCCAAGCAACTTGAGAGAGATGCTAGGAAACAAAAAAAGAGAAGATGAGAGATGTTGCTAGGCATAAGTCCTTTAATGAAAATGTTGCTAAATTGGCTACTAAGACTACCCATGAAATTTCTAAGGTAACAGTTCAGATGGGAACCTCTGCTACTAGTACCTACACAAAAAATGTTGCAACTACCAAGGCCTCTAATCCTTTTGCTACTATTAAGAAAATATCATTTATAGATCATGGGAAGAAGCCCATTGACCAAACCAAGAAGGATACCTTCAATACTTTCAATACCAACACCAATACGAATGCCCATTCTTCATCTGCTAAAACCCCTATCAGCAATGCTAAAATTGATCCTATTCCATCCACTGCACACCCAAAACCTGAGTTCTTGAGATTGCAGTTGGTAAATCAGAAACTGCATGAAGATTTAAAGAAAGCTGAAATAGAAGTTTCCAATACAAAAATGGTTAGGAATATTTCCTTTCTTAAGATGTCTACACCAACTCCAAATACTTCTAGCTCTAGAAAAAAAAAAATGAGTCCTATAAGAAGAAGTCTGAAGGACACACTACTAGTGGAGGTGGAAGAAATAATAAGAATAGAAATTATTCTTCTAAAGATGATGAGGGAAACAAGAAGAGAGGTGGTGGAGATGATGCTAATGGAAGGGGTGCCAATGGAAATCAATCTAACAACAAAAGAGATGATGAGCAAAGGGATGCTCATAGAGATAGACATGCAAGGAGACCACTCCAAATTGATAGGTATATGCAATTGTGCTTTGGAAACATCCCTAGGTACCCTAATCATGTGCCAACAAATGCAAGAAAGCCTATACCCAAATTTATTGGCAATAATGCTCTCAGTCATGAAGATCATTTGAAAGCTTTTTAGAGCTTTGTGGAAGATTTTGAGTTGTGGGATGATGATGTAGCTATGAAATATTTTATGCAATCCTTAACTAAAGACACCATGGATTGGTATAGAATGTTTCCTAATGCAAGTATTGAATCCAAGGATGCTTTCTATAGAATTTTCAAAGAATAGTATGAAGACCAAACTGATCCTAGGTTTAGCTTAAATAATTTCAACAATATCATAAAGGCACATAATGAAATGGAAACTGAGTTCAATGCAAGGTTCCAAAAGGTTATGTATAAAGTCCCTACTTATTTGAGGCCTAATGAAACTACATGTTTAGTGGTATACTAAAATGCATATGATTAAAAAATGTGCTACCTGCTTAGAGATAAGAATCCACAAAACCTGAGAGAAGCCTACAAAATGGCAGTCAATATTGAAAACAATAGGATAGCATCAGGTAAAGTGGGAAGAAGGGATGATCCTAAACCCTTAAAGAATTCAAGAACTCAAAATGAAAAGATAGGTAAAGTTACAGCCCCTGATGAGAAATTAGATCAGGTTCTTAGTCTGTTGCAGAAGGTTGCAAAGAATGATAAACCACAATTCTAAAGAAATGAAAGGCCACCAAGATTGCAAGATTGTTGGAAAAACAAGGACAGACAACTGAGAGGGGGGGTGAATCAGTTGTCACAAAAATTTAAAATTTTCCTACTTATCTTAACTTAAATCTCAGATTTGATGAATAAGCAATTAACCACAAGTAATCAACACATCAGAGAAACAAATAACACCAATATTTTTTACGTGGAAACCCTGTTAGGGGAAAAACCATGGTGGATGTTAGTCCACAAGATTATACTTTGTTAAAAGTATAATGAGAAATAATAAGTGATGATTCTAAACCCTTCAAGAATCCAAGAACTCAAAATGAAAAGGCAGGTAAAGTTGCAGCCCCTAATGAGAAATTAGATTAGGTTCTTAGCCTATTGCAGAAGGCTACAAAGAATGATAAACTACAATTCCAAAGAAATGAAAGGCCACAAAGATTGCAAGACTGTTGGAAAAACAAGGATAGACAATTGAGAGGGTGGGTGAATCAATTGTCTCAGAAATTTAAAATTTTCCTACTTATCTTAATTTAAATCTCAGATTTGATGAATAAGCAATTAACCGCAAGTAATCAACACATCAGAGAGACAAATAACACCAAGATTTTTACATGGAAACCTTGTTAGGGGAAAAACCACGGTGGATGTTAGTCCACAATATTATACTCTATTAAAAGTATAATGAGAAAAAATAAGGGGAATTCACATGCATTCGGGCACACTGCCTAGAGCTCACTGCCCAACAGAATAGGATTAAAAATCCGAAGGATATGAACTGATAAAATAGCTTTTTCACAAGCCTGATTATAGTTCCAATTAAGCTCAACACTTCTTCATACTTCACACTCTTCTCTGCAATTGAATGATATTCACACATAAACACACAGGAGCACCTTCTTGACTCACAACACCAATGAAACAATCACAGTTATATATCCACTACATGAGGTTTCACCACTACTTCATCGGCCAAGAAAATAAAATATATTTGCAATGATGGCCCAAATTTATAATTAAATTTTCAATGTGAATCCATTGACATCTTCAACAAAAAAATACTTTAATTAATTCTTCCTTGAAGATCCACAACATGCTACCATCATCACGTCGGCCAAGAACAAGAAAAATCAAACATACGGAGAAAAATATTCAACCACGAGCACACCAATCAATGTGGATGTACCACAAAGATAGAGCATGATCTCGAAACATCCAAGAACACCAAGAAACAATAGAGAAGCATACGCAACAATTGAGATCAACATAATCACACAATCTTCATTTACGAACACTGACAAAGACCACAAAAACACTGTCATACCACAACACACTCAAAACTTCACGTGGACCTCTAAAAATTTTTGTACATGATCTAGATATACTCAACAATAAACCCTTTAATCCACACCAACTAGTCTTCAATGTAGAGAACAAAAAATCTTCATGACTTGCATAGTTCCACTAGGAACCTAGAACACTTTCTTTTACAATTTTCTCAATATCCTTGACATATACAACCTCTAATACACCAAATGCTAATAGTGTTGACATCAATGACAACCACATATTAGCAACACATCCTTAGCATCCAACAATCTCTCCCTTTGGCATTGATGGCAACACATGATGTGAAAAATACCATCAACCCAACATACTGACTTATTCTGCACTTCTCCTCTTGAAAGGATTTTTCACATTACTCTTCTCCCCCTTTGACATCAATGGCAAAGGTAACAATGACCTTTCCATATACATGCTTTGAACCACATATCTGTACATCTAACTACTCCCCCTGAGTAGCAACCATGGAAACATCAATCTGGATTAGAATATAGCAATGAGTTCACGGATTGATGCAAGCAAATGCATATTTTAGTTCTTATCAGGAGGGGTGATTACCCCTAGCATACCTCTGAGATACTCAAAAGTATCTTTCAGCAATGGCTTAGTAAATATATCTATAATTTGTTCTTTAGTAGGCACATACTCCAGTCTGACTTCTTTCTCATTCACTTTCTCCCTCAGGAAATGAAACTTGATTGATATATGTTTAGTCTTAGAGTGTAGCACCAAATTCCTTGAGATATTTATTGCACTTGAGTTGTCACAATATATAGCAATAGGCTCTTCATATGTCACCCTGCTATCTCTCAGCATCTGTTTCATCCATATCACTTGAGTACAATTATTGGCAGCAGCAATATATTTTGCTTTAGCAGTAGATAGAAAAATTGAGTTTTGCTTTGTACTTAACTAGGATACCAGCTTCTTCCCTAGGAAGAAAGCACCATGACTAATACTTTTCCTATCATCTACATCACCAACCCAATCCACATTAGTATATGCACACAAAGTAAGATCATTATTCTTTGGATACCAAAGTCCAAAGTCAATTGTTCCTTTAGGATATTTGAAGATTCTCTTGATAGCAGTTACATGTGATTCTTTTAGATCAGCCTGAAATCTAGCAACCATACATACAACATTCATAATGTTTAGTCTAGTCTAATTCAAGTAGAGAAATCCACTAATCATTGACCTATATATGGTTTGATTTTCCTTAGGAGAGTCATCATTCTATATCAACTTACATCCAGTCACCATGGGGGTACCAATAGGTTTGGAGTCATCCATTCCAAACTCCTTCAGCAATTCTCTCACATATTTGGACTAAGATATGAAGATCCCCTTGTCAAACTATGTAACTTGCAATCCCAGAAAAAACTTCATTTCTCCAATCATACTCATCTCAAATTCACTCTTCATTTCATCAACAAACTTCATACATAGGTTATCATCTCCTCCAAAAATGATATTGTGATAGGTCGAATTTGGGTGTTAGAAAATGAGCAGCAAACAAAAGAGTGCAAATAAACACTAAAACAACCTACACCTCAAGATTAGCCTAAGTTGGAATCAACACAAAGTAAGAACAACAAAATGAAATCTTTTACCTTGTGTCGAATCGATCATTTGGTTGGCCCTTTGATTTTCGTCCTTGTGTGCTCCTTGGATGAAAAGTTATGCAAGCTAGATGATGATGTGAGGATGGATGAAAATGGATGAAAGCATGAAAATGGTTAAGTATGAATTCTAGATAAATTTTGCAAGAGTTTGGCTACAATGCATGATCTCCCAAAATGAGAGAAAAGGGGGGGTATTTATAGAGATTTTGAAAATCTCTAGGAAAATGGATGGTCAAAATTGAGCCACCAAGATCAAGATGTAGGGCCAAGGTGAGTTGAGAGATCACAAGCCCTCACATCTTGACATGTGGCATGTGATATGGCTTAAAAAGGGGATTGTGGACATGAGGTGGAAGGATAGTACATGACATGGAGAGGGTACATAGTACCTTGGGATTGTGACAAGATCTCCTCATAAAGTAGGTACTTGTCCCCATGTGGGTGAGAGGACAAGTGGGGAATTAAAAATTCCCAAAATATTCTCATGGGGAAGAGAGAAGAAATTTAAAATTCCTTTGAATGCATTGGGGGATTAAATGTGAATTAAAAATTCACATGGGGAATGGAGATGCCTTATTCAAAAAGAGAAAGCTTTTAATGAAGTTGACTAAGCACACATTCCATAAATGATATGGGGATTGAAAATGACCTAATTAGGTGATTAAGGTTGTGCAAGTACTTGATTAGGCTAACTAAGGACTTATTAGAGGCAAGTGGGAAATTATGGAGGATGGGACCCTAATGATGATTAGGTGTGTGCACACCTTAATCATAGATTAGTTATGGCTAAGAAAGAGGATTAGATTGCCAATTTGCAAAAGTTGGAGGATGTGACAAAGAGAGAAAATAAGGAAATTAAAAAATAAATTTAAAATTCCCAAAGGATAATATAACTAAATTAAATAAAGTGATGGATTCATTTAATTTGGAGAGGAAATATGGGAAAAATATTTATTAAATTAAATACTTTAGATACCTTATGCAAGATACATAATATTAATTATTTAATTAATATTGGCCTAGAGGATGATTTTAAAATAGCAGAGGGATGATTAAGAAGATGAATTTGACCATATGGAAGTGGTCAAATTTGGATGTCTACATTTTTCCCCTCTTCGAAACACTATTAGGATAATAGAGTTTCGAAGACAAATAAAACACAGACGATTCTATTGAAGAATTGACTGACAAAAGAGATGCCCCAGCATGGGAAAGATTATGAGCTACCCGAACAGAGGGGGATTAAAGGGGATGCCCCAGTCTCACAATGAAAGGTTTATGATGGAAGATTGGGAGAGAATGGTAGGGTATGCCCCCTCGAGAAGGGGATGGGGCCAGAAAAGGGGGCCCCGGGCAACTTCTCGAAATGATGATGTGGTATATGTCGATGGAAAGGCCGCGAAAAAATGAGAAGATTGGCGCTAGAACGGAGAGAAACGGGCTTATAGTGCGGAAATGGCGGCTCCGAGAAAATGAAGGGGGACAGAATTAGTGCAGATAGAAAAAAAGTTAAATAAAAAGAAAAAAATCCTTTTAGGTAAAAAGTGAAAAAAAAAAAGAGGGAAAAAGCTATAAGAGGGAGGGAGGGGGTTATTTCTCCTCATTTGGACATTTATCAAGTGAGGAGAAGAGGAAGAGGAGGAGAGCAAAACAAGGAGGAGACACGACGGAGTACGATTCAGACATCATTCACCGCCAGATGAGAGGCATTTCGAGAGGGTTGTGATTCTTCTTCAGGATTTGTAATAGTTCAAAACTTCAAAAACATTGGTTTTTGGTGGAGGGGGTGGATGAAAACGTATTAATCGGGTTGTTTTGTTTTGTTTAATTTTGGGGAGTGGGGGCAAAGATGCGGTGGCTGGGGTCGAGAGGGAGCCGTGAGGGGCCGGCGAACCGGCATGGTCCAACAGAAATTGGATGGTCCCGCCTCGTTCCGGCTGGTTCGTATCAGCCGGTGATCGAAATCGATCATCAATCCGTCTGTCGGCGATCGCGTTTTACGCGCGGAACCGCCGAGGGTGGTCCGCCTATGACGCGTAGTCCACCCATGAAGCATAGCGAATTCGGCCCGAGCCCAGGGCAGTCCACTTCGCTGCCGCAGGGACAAAGTTACCCATGGGCCATGGCGGCTGGTCCAGAAAAGATCGAGAAGGGCAACGAGGCATGGACACACCAAAGGAAGGGGTAAAGTGCTGGAGGGTCAAAACTTTAGGATGATGATATGAGGAAAGGTAACCCACAAGCTAATTTCATTGATGGATGCGTAGCGGAGATTAAGTGGACGCGGAGAGATCGCAATCCCGTAGTTTACGAGATGCATGGCGCCGAATGATGCATTGAGCGAGATCATACGCCGCGATCCGACGGCTTTGAAGATCTACGGTATTACGCCGACAAAGATCGAGCAGAGTTAATCGGACTTGGAGACATCGACATTCCATCTACCGATGGGGGAGATGATGGTGACCTTGGAGGATGTTTGGCGGATTTTGAGGCTCCCTATAGTAGGGCTTCCAGTTAGCGAGTGTTGGTCAGAGGGCAAGGCAGTGGATGAGTCCGTGCGCATTTTTTTTGGTGGTGATGATATGCTAGTTCAGCGGGGTCAGTTGGATGTGGATAGGATGTCGTGTAGGGGGATGTCAGTTTTGTCTTTATACTTAGCGGGACTAATTAGCTGGATCCTAGTGCCAGACCGGAGCAGTCGATTCCTGCATTTCAGATTCGTTGAGGTGATTTGACATATCATCGAGGGCCGAGAGGGGAAGTTCACGTGGGGGACATGCATATTGGCGCAGCTGTACCGGGACATGCACCGGGTATGCAACTGAAAGGCACTGAGCATGGCCAATGTCACACTACTACAGGTTTGGGCGTGGGAGCACATCAGAGTGACCAGACTGATTGTGCGTAGGTTGGGAGAGCAGGATGACAGAGAGGCCATAGCCTGGGGTTGGGGGACAGAGGCAGGAGCGATACTGCGATATCGAGAGGTGAGTGATGTGGATGTGTGGAGGAGACGGTTCGATGATTTGCAAGAGGAGATGATAGTGTGGCATCCCTATATGCTGTGACACTTCAGGGGTTGGAGGGATGATGAGGTGGCACACAGCAGTTACTTCCTCATGCGCTACTATATTATTGGGAAGATTTTGATTATAGTGGATCTACATAGACCCGATCGGGTGACACGATAGTTTGGAGTGAGACAGGATATTCCTGGAGCACGGGTGAGATTTCGATGAGTGTCGTGGGAGTGGCCATAGGGGGCTCAGCTGAGCCAAGATGCAGTGTGGGAGGATCTAGAGACCCTACAGTTTAGGCCATACCCTGATAGGTGGGAGGGGCCGAGGGATGCAAGGGTGACAAATCGATACCGGCAGTGGTTCAGGCGACATCCACCACCACAGATTACCCCAGTAGTGTCGATTGAGGGAGCACTAGGGTTTGGATCAGAGGATGAGAGACGACTGAGGGTAGAGAGATCGAAACCTCGAGGCCAAGAGAGAGGAGGTCAGGCAAGGGGAGGACAGCAGGTGGTGGGAGCAGTCGAGGAGTTAGCGATGGCAGCCAGGAGAGGGAGAGAGGAGGCTCTTGGAGCAACAGAGGAGCCAGCAGGGGCGGCTAGGAGGAGGAGGTGGCGATGCAGATCTAGAGGGGATGGAGGAGAGGAGGGAGATGAGGAGGTCAGGGCTGTAGCACAGCAAGGTAGGGGGGCAAAGATCCAAGGAGAGAGGAGCTAGGAGGCGTGCACATCCCTAGGAGGTCAGCAGCATGAGAGAGGAGAGGAGGTTGAGACTAGCAAAGCACGAGAGGGATAGGGGCAGACACGGTGATACGAGGTTATCAGCGATAGAGACAGGAGGAGCATGAGGCTAGCAGAGCACAGGAGAGGATGGCAGGGACAGAGAGAGATCCCCTTCGATGATAGACATGGATACGACGGAGGTGTCGGTGGAGAGCGAGGGATATGAGCCATGAGAGATGGATATTGACACGGATGTATACAACCTTCGACCACTATCAATAGTGCCACCTAGAGGAGAGGGTCTCGCAGTGGTGCTGAGAGGGACCATAGAGAGACTGCGCCTCAGTGAGCAGCGGCTATGACAGACAGAGGCAGAGCGGGTCAGGTTAGAGGTAGCACTAAACGAGCTATGGACATGGTTCTTCCAGGGTGAGAGAGACTATTCAGCCTTGGCCATACTAGTGTCAGATGTAGAGCGGAGACTGACCAGAGAGAGAGATGAGGCATGGGATGAGGCAGTTGATCTATGAGCAGAGATTGAGGTTTTGCAAGTGGAGGTGGCCAGAGAGCATGAGGAGGGAGATGCCATGAGATGGGAGCAAGATCACTTGGTGGTAGAGGCAGCGATACGAGAGGTTGTTAGAGGGGGGACAGGGCAGGAGCCATCAGAGACTGGGAAAGGGACTGGCGGGGATAGAGAGGATCTACAGAGACAGCTACATCGGTTAAGGAGAGAGAGAGAGAGAGCAAACTGGTACTGGGAGCGGGCTGAGCTCAGGGACAGAGTGGATTGTCTAGAGCAGATAGCCGGGGACATGGGGCTGATGTAGTAGAGGGAGGAGATGTGGAGAGATATCTGCATGCTACGGTCAAAGATAGTTGTGGCATAGGTATAGGGGTAAGTCCTAGAGGGAGACAGGGATTTGGCATAGGCACACGCTCAGGTGGCTGAGAGTGATAGGCTAATGGTAGAGTTAGGGGATCAGTCTCTCTAGAGAGAGAGGGATGCAGCAGTATCATAGGTGTCAGGGCTGCGACGAGAGCGAGATTCTGCTGAGCTGAGACTACAGGCACTGTAGAGAGACAAGGATGTAGCAGAGGCCCGGGTACAGTCCACAGAGAGAGAGGGATGTTGCAGAGACACGGATGCAGGTGTTGCAGGGTGAGTGAGACGTAGCAGTGGCGTAGTGGCAGTCAGCACAAGCCAGTGCTATGATAGGGACATACTTACAGGGATTACAGGGGGAGAGGGATGCTGCAGTGGCCAGGGTAGTGGCTATCGAAGAGACAAGAGATCGGGTGCAACAGTTATGACTATCCCAGGAGGCTTGGGAGCAGGAGAGGAGATTGGTCACAAGGGATGGGGATAGATATCGTCAAGAGCGGAATTCCACTCGTGTTTAGGTTACTGAGCGAGAGGAGAATGTGAGGGAGGCAGGATTTTGGATGGCCGCATACTTCCATGCAGTGCCAGACCTGACCCAGCAGCTATTCTAGTACACTCGACAGGCACCATAGATGCCAGCACCATCTCAGTCATTGGGGACACGGACCAGAGGTTACAGTGATTCACTAGGTGCCACTCCAGGCAGGAGATCAGTACCTGATTCACCACAGCAATCAGATGTCGGTAGCTCATTCGGGAGGTGATAGGATACCAGGTCCTTGACAGATGCAGGGGGAGTGTATAGTACTTGTCGACAGAGATCATAGATGTTCTACGTCTTTGGATTTTGTACCTTATTTGATGATGTATGAGGGCTATGTGATGGATACATGATAGATTTTCATGTATGATGGACCGACATTGTATTATTTTGATTATGATATTGTATGAGGGCTATATGATGGATACATGATAGATTTTGATGTATGATGGACCGACATTGTATTATTTTGATTATGATATTGTATGAGGGCTATGTGATGGATACATGATAGATTTCAATGTATGATGGACCAACCTTGTATTATTTTGATTATGATATGGGGCAGTCCTTATTGACACTATGCAGTATGTTTCCTTTTGTGATGGGTGATCCAGTTTATATATGCACATGTATGTGATATTTCCTGCTTATGTAGATGGATACTTTGGTTTATTTATGCACATATTTATGAGACGACATGCTTATGTGGATGTATGAGTAGATTTATTTATGGAGATTTCTATGAGACTATATGTTTATGTGGATGTATGAGTTGATTTATTTATGGAGATGTTTATGAGACTACATGCTTATGTGGATGTATGAGTTGATTTATGGACATGTATGTATATGTGTATGATAGATTATGTATGAATATTTTATATATGCAGAATGTGATGTATTATGAGTCTGACACTTTGTGATGTAGGTGGCGATGTATGCGTGGTTAATAGAATGACCCTAATATGCAATAATGCTCTTGTAATTCATAGTGAACTAATGATGAAAGGAAATAACATATGGGTCAGTAGCTCACAAGAACTCATTACGGTAATGTGAAGATGGTATAGAATGGGTGGTTTTAATATCCGCCGATGAGATCTCTGAAGAAATGAGAGCGGATAGAGTTAAGATACCAAATACAGGATGTAACGATGTCTTCTAATAGTTGTTATTTGTTATTATTTTTGTTATAATAGTTAGATAAATAGATACTGCATATGTAAGATCAGTAATTCAATGTATGAAATGCTGGCCAGTTTCAATTCCCCGATGACCTTCTTGGGCACGGGTAACCTTCCGCTCATTGCGCTTTCGCGTATTGAAGTGCCACCGCCCGGTAATTCCGTGATCCCGCCTATAAAGCGTTCCGTGATGCGTAACTCATGTTAGGATTGCATTTCATCATCCGTTGCATTGCATTCACCCAATGATTTTGGTTGTGCGAGTACTTTATCCCGCTCTCTCCCATTCTTCTCAGGATACTAATGGTTTTTGACAGATGACAAATTACACCCATTCCTAATGACCTTGGTCAGGCCAAGTATTGGGATAACCACAAACATGCGAGGATGTCCCAGCGTAACACAAGACCACAGGGATCTTGGTGGGTACTACATGGGACAACTGAGAGGACAGCAAACAAAGAAAAGACCAAGATAAACCCCTATGTTGACTTGTCAAAGCACACCATGATATGATGGATCAAGGCGACCATGAAAAGTGTTGATAGTGAGTTCAAGTGACAAATAAATTCCAAAATATCCAAAAGATCACAATCAATATCAAAACGTCCTTTGCTATAGGATCAAGATGATGGATGAGATTGATGAGGTCCACTAGGAAGGATGCATCCTGTTGAGACCGATGATGGATACTACACTAGAATGACCCAGTTTGATGCCAGATATTTCTATTAACCAAATCTCTTGATAATAGGGGAGTTTAATTGAGAATAACGAGCCAGAATAGGACACAGATTGACATACCCTACAGACCTAGGGGTTCGGGGGCCGATCAGAGATTAGCCTTGCCTACGTGAAAGCGTAGAGCCCTCATAGTTCATGAAAAGACCATGGATAAAGCAAAAAGAGGAAGATGAAGGTGAATGATGGATGACCAAGATGTGATGATCAGAATACCCTAGGGGTAAATCAAGTGATCTGCCTTGCCTACGTGACAGGGCAGGGGCAATGTAGTTCAATAGGTGGGGCGACAGGATGAGACCCAGATGAAGATTCGACATGATGGATGAACCCATGTGATGACACAGACCAACTGATGATGAGATGAACGTCATCAGGCCAGTGTGGGATACTAAAAAGCTCAGGATGGGGGGATAGTTTAGACGGGTCGTCCAATGCTCAAGAAAAATATACCAAGCGACTAAAGATGGGAAGGTTGAGGGTAATAGTACGGATGAAAGCATAGAATAGCTAGGATGCTAGGTAGATAATGATTAAGCCCTCTACGAATGATGCCTATTACCAGGTTTTCACCATCCATACTTATTCAAGGCGCCACCAATAGGTGGTTTTCACCATAGGACAAACTTATTTCTCTTTACTATTTTTGATTTTTTGATCTTTTGATTTTTTTTTTTTTTTGATGGGGTTACCAAGCAGAATTAGGTGTAGAACCGCTTTAGATGCATGATGTTGATGGGTTCGTCAAGGGGATCTCCTTCAAGAGTAGTCAACCTGTATGCCCCAGATCCATATTTAGCAGCTATGATATAGGGTCCCAACCAATTTTCTTCAATTTTTCCTTTCTTGTCTCGGTCTTGCTGAGTACGCTGATTCTCTTTGAGGACAAGATCACCTACCCTAAACTGTCGAGGGCAAACCTTCTTGTTGTAGTGGCACTTAAGGCAATTTTGGTATGCTTGGAGGTGATCGTAAGCTTTGATTCACCTTTCATCAAGTAACTCCAGGTGTGCAAGTTGTGCAACATGAGCATCCTCCTCACTGATAAGATTTTTTAGGGAAATTCTCAGTGATGGGATCTCAACTTCAATTGGCAAGATGGCTTCGACACCGTAGACCAAAGAATAGGGGGTGGCGCATGTAGGCGTACGGATGGAGGTGCGATATGCCTAGAGGGTGGGATGAATATGGAGGTGCCAATCTCGACCGGTGTTATTGACAACCTTTTTAAGGATGCAGATGAGGGTCTTGTTGGTTGCTTCTACCTAACCATTACCTTGGGGGTAATAAGGCGTTGACCAATGATGGTGAATGTGAAAGGTATCATAGAGGTGTTTCATGGCTTGGTTTTTGAAGGGTTTTCCATTATCGGAAAGGATGGTGGACAGGATACCATATCTGTGGAGGGGTTGAAGATCTTGTGCTGGAGCGTGAATCAAATCTGCATGTTGTTGGCATGGAAGACACTTCTTCACAAATTCACAAGCATCATGTTCTAGTGTTGGCCAGTAATATCCTGCTTGGAGAATTCTTTTGTCCAGAGCCATACCATTTGAGTGAGCCCCACAAACACCACCATGTACTTCGGTTAGTGTTGTGTGGGCTTCGGTCTCATTCAGACACCTAAGGAGGATTCCATCATACCCATGACGATAAAGTGTATCACCGATAATGATGTATCGGGAAGAGCAATGAACAAAGGACTTGCGTTGATTACATGTAAGCTCTAGGGGTATGATATTATCATGGAGATAGGTATATATGTCCTAGTACCAGGGGGAGGTGGGACCTATGATATCACACACCATATTAGTCTCAGGCATATCATATGCTGGGATTAAAAGTTGTTCAACAAGGAACTCACATTTTGTTCAGTCTTTAGGCATGTCAATCAGGGAACCGATAGTGGCCATTGCATCTGCTGCTTTATTCTGTACTCGAGGAATTTGGTCAAATTGTATGAAGGTGAAATATTTCTTGAAATCATCCACCATATGTTTATAGGGTAATAGCTTATCATCCTTTGTGAGGAATTCATCATTAACTTGCTTAATGACTAATAATGAATCACCAAAGACTTTAAGGTGAGTTATATGCCACTATTTTGCAATTCGGAAGCCGGTGAGGAGGGCCTCGTATTCTGCGATGTTGTTGGTACATGGAAATGATATCCTGAATGATTTTGGAATGTAGTCACCTTGAGCGGTAATTAATAAAATCCCTGTGCCTGATCCATTATGAGTGTATGAGCCATCAAAATATAGCGTCCAAGCTCATGCTTCTATAACTGTATACCTTCTTTGTCTGGGAATTCAGTGTCTAGAGGGTAAGCATCTACTAATGGTGCCTCAGCCAACTGATCAGCTATGACCTATCCCTTTATGGCTTTCCATTCCACATACTCTATGTTAAATTCGCTTAGGATCATGACCCATTTGGCCATACAGCCAGTCAGAGTGGTTCTAGGTAACAAATACTTTAGTGGATCAATTTTAGCGATTAATTTGACTGGATGGCTGAGCATGTAATGTCAAAAATTTTGTGTGCTGAAGACTAGTGCGAGGCAGGCCTTCTCCATGGGAGAGTAGTTTAACTCATAGCCAACCAACATCCGACCGATATAGTAGATCACCCTCTCTTTCGATGATTCATCATGTTGTTCCAACAATTCCCCCAGTGCGACTGAAGTGGCAGAGATATACAGGAGGAGGGGTTTCCCTGGAATAGGTGGCATCAAGATCAGAGGATGAGCTAGGTATTCTTTGATCTTATCGAAACCCGTTTGACAGTGTTGGTTCCATCGGAAGGTGGAGTCTTTCTTCAGGAGATGAGTGAATGGTTGGCACTTATCTGCAAGCTGGGCTATGAACCGATGGATGGATTGCATCTTCCCTTGGAGGATTCTTAACTGTTTCAGATTGCGCGGAGGTGGAATGTGCTACGCCCTTAATATTATTGTACATCGGGTTATGAATAGTCGGCTTGTGGCTATCTTAACTCTCTATTAAGTCATATTATCATTATTATATTGTTATTTAGTTGTTTAGGTCGGCCTAAGTCTTATATAGGTGTGTCTATGCCAGCTCTAGGTGATATCCTTACATAATTAGGTATATATAGGAGGTCAGAGTCTTATTTCACTACTCAAGTTGTGAAGTGTGTTCTCATTAGAGATATTTGGAGGTTTTCCTCAAAGTGGCTTGTTATTCCCTTTGAAGCTTGGCTATCAAGTATTTTCAGCATATTTCATATCATATTCTTCCATTGTGCAAGTTATTTCATAACAAGTGGTATCAGAGCATGATCTTGGCACCATAGAGGGAAGGTTTTTCTCAATTTTGGAGGCGATTTTGGGAAGAGTATATCTTTCAGAATTTGTCGAATTTTTTTTCTAATTTTTAAAGGGTTTTTGAATAACATATTGGAGAAGCTGCAGTACAGACTTTAGAAGAATTGGAGCAGAATTAGGCGAATTATTGCAGAATTAGGGTTTCTACACTATTTTTTTGGAATCTACATATCTCTCACATCTTGTTGAATTGGCGTCTGATTTTTATTGGGTTTTTGAAGATATACTTAAGGAGACAAAGCAAAATTTGAGAGAATTTAAGTTTCATTTAGGTGATTTATTTCAACATTAGTGGTTTCCATCATGACAGGGCCTGCAACAAGGGGTAAAAAGAATGCTATCACTCCGGGGAAGACTCCTGATAAGGATGGTGAAACAATCGAGGATATTAATCATAATGAAGAAATCAATAAGGTCAAGGAAGAAATTTCCTCAATTAACAATAAGGTCAAGGAAGAAATTTCCTCAATTAAGATGGATATGTGTGACCTACGAGGAGATATGTCGGACATGTGAAACATGTTAAGCACCTACATAGCGGAATCAAGAAAGGAGTTCTCAAGCGACCAAGGTGAGAATTCCAGGTCAGCCACTACTAACACAAGCTTTAGTACTCCTATGGGATCTAGGAATTTATTTCCCAAGGTGGATATGCGCAAGTTTGATGTTAAGGATCCTCTAACATGGATAAACCAAATGGAGAATTTTTTTGAAGTACACCAAATCCCAAATGGACAAAAGGTCATGATGGCTTCCTTATATTTAGAACTAGATCAATTCATTTGGTATCATTGGATTTGCACTCATCGAGGTAAAAAGGGGCTCACCGTCTCATGGTCAATTTTTACAGAGGAACTCCAAGCACAATATAGCAATAGCGTCACAGACAACTTCTTCAGCCAGCTAGCTAAACTTCAACAAACAAGATCAGTTAAGGATTATATTCAGCAATTCCAAAATCTATCCTAAGGGTGGATTCACCACAAGAGGAAAAAATTGAATGATTTATTCTTGGGGTGGTCTCAAGGATCACATTCAACATGAGGTAACGATGTTTATCCCTGCTCCATAAATGAGTCTTTTATCTTAGCATGCAGGGTAGAGGAGAAATATTTGATTCCTAAGAAGCAAGGGGCTAATGTGACAAGAGAGAAAGGATATTCAACACAACCTACTAAGTTGACTCCACAACAAATTAAGGAGAAAAGATCAAAAGGCTTTTGTTTCAATTGTGATAGCAAATATAGTCGAGGACATAAATGTAGTGAAAAGAAATTGTTTTATATTGAAGGTCCCAATGAGGAAGAAGAGGAGGAACCCATACTAGAAGATGAAAGGGAGCCAAATGAGGAATCACATGATTCTCAACCAATCATTTCTTGTCATGCACTCTCGTGCTTCAAAGGTTCAAACTCTCAAGGTGTAGGCCCAAAGAAGCGTAAGGTAAATGTTGATCGACTCGTAGTGTACTCGCGAAGTCATCAACAAAAAGTTAGCTACTGCCTAAATTGTTTCATATATCCACCCAGAAATAAGTTTTGATCATGATGGTGGTATAAAGCTGGCTTGTCTCAGTGAAGTGTCATAGCATTAAATTATCCATGGGAGATTATCAACTTGATACCCTAATGTATGCGATATCCATGGGTGCAGCAGATATTGTTTTGGGAGTACAATGGCTTACTACATTAGGAACAATTGAGATGAACTTCCAAGAACTATTCATGAGATTTCAATTAGAAGGAAGGCTAGTAGAGCTAAGGGGGTTGAAGGCAAAATCTCCACAAATGGTAAGCTCTCATCAAATGCAAAAGTTTCTTAAGAAAGGAGTGGATGGATTTGTGGCCCAACTATGTTCATTAGAAGTCTCTCAATCCATTACTCCTACTCATCCAGATTTGCAAGCTATAATTGACTGCCATTAGTTGTTCTTGGAGATATTCTAAAGGACTTCCTCCTAAGAGAGGATCAAGTGATCATGCCATACGCTTAGTCCTGTGGACAAACAAATAACATCAAGCCTTACAGTGCATCCACACACATAAAAAGAGCGAGATAGAAAAATTGTTGAAGAGATGCTAGAGGCAGGAATCATCAGGCATAGCCAAAGCGCTTACTTCTCACTTGTGGTGATTGTACATAAGAAGGATGATACTTGGTGCATGTGTCTAGATTATAGAGTGCTCAACATGTACACCATTAAAGATAAGTTTCCAATTCCAAATTTCATCGATGATTTGCTAGATGAATTAAATGGAGCTATGTTTTTTTACCAAGTTAGATCTTAGATCTGGTTATCACCAAATTCAGATTAAGGAGGAAGATATTTGTAAGACAACATTTTGGACTCATGAGGGTCATTATGAATTTTTGGTGATGCCATTTGGTCTTACTAATGCACCATCTACATTCCAAAGTTTGATGAATTCCATTTTTAAGAAGTTCTTGAGAAAGTTTGTGTTAGTATTCTTTGATGATATATTGATTTACAGCAAGACTTGGGAAGAACATTTGCAACATGTGGACCAAGCATTACAAATACTTGAAGATCATAAACTCTATGCTAAGCCATCCAAGTGTGCTTTTGGTCTTACAGAGGTGGAGTATTTTGGACACATAGTTTCACATGAAGGAGTAAAGGTGGACCCTAAAAAAATTAAGGCTATCATGGA